>ML815128.1:274901-295445 GCA_009831015.1 Picea engelmannii
GTGGATGCAGTAAATGGGTGGTGAAGAGCACAAAAATGAGCATACTTGGAAAGGCGATCCACCACCACCATTATGACTGATTTATTCCCTGATTTGGGTAAGCCTATAATAAAGTCCATAGAGATATCCTTCCAAATAGCAGGAGGAATCGGAAGCGATTGGAGGGTGCCTCGAGATTTGACTGTTTCTCCCTTGTTGCGTTGACACACCTCACATTCAGCGACAAACTTATGAATGTCATGTTTCATACCATCCCAGAAAAAAGAACGTTTGACTCAGTCATATGTTTTGGTGAACCCTGAGTGCCCCGTTGTGGGTGTAGCATGAAGCTCAGAAAGCACCATGGATTTGAGCTTGGATTGTTTATTTAAATACAAGCGGCCTTTGTATCGAAGCTCATCCTAGAGCCAGGAGTACCCTAGGGGAGCCAGAGCCTTGTTCTGCAGTTGCTGGATCAGATGCAAACTTTTGGGATCTTGAAGCCATTCCTGGCGCACAGCTTGGAGCCAATCGGGTACAATGAAGGAAAGAGAAAAAAAGGATCCTTCATCTTCATATTTCCGAGACAGTGCATCCGCCACGAAATTGTCTTTTCCCTTCTTGTAAATGATCTTATAATCATATCCAAAGAGCTTAGTCACCCATTTTTGTTGTTCCTGGGAGGAAATGTGTTGTTCCAGAAAGTACTTGAGGCTTTGATGGTCGGTTTCAATTTGGAAGCGTTGCCCCAAGAGATAAGGATGCCACAACTCAAGGGCATGAAGAATTGCCAACATTTATTTTTCATAAATGGGTTTGCCCAGTTTCCTTTCAGACAACTTCTTGCTAGTGAAGGCCAATGGTCGACCCTCTTGCATAAGAACAACACCGATTCGTTTCCCTGAGGCATCACATTCCAACACAAAGGTCTTTGTGAAGTCGGGAAGGGCCAGAACCGGAGTGGTGCACATGACCATCTTCAAGGTTTGAAAAGCTTGAGCAACTGCTGGAGTTCTTTTCGAGGAGAGCCGTGAGAGGTGCTGCAATCTTTTCGTAGTTCTTAACGAACTTGCGATAATACTTGGTGAGGCCCAAAAATCCACGCAAGCTTTTGAGAGTCTTTGGGTGCAGCCAGTCTTGCATAACTTCAATCTTTTTGGGGTCCACCCTGATGCCATCCTTTCCCACCAGATGACCCAAGTACTCTACTTCTGAGGCACCAAAAGCACATTTGGACTGTTTCAGGAAAAGTTGGTGCTGAGAGAGTAGGCAGAGAACTTGATCCACATGAGTAAGATGGTCTATCTAGGTTTTTCTATAGATGAGGATATCATCAAAGAAAACTAAGACAAAATGACGAAGAAAAGGGCGGAAGACATGGTTCATGAGGCTCTGGAAGGTGGAGGGGGTGTTACGCAAACCAAAGGGCATGAATAAAAACTCATAGTGGCCCTCATGAGTGTGAAAGGTAGTATTGGGAATGTTGGCCTCTTTCATATGTATCTGGTGATAGCCCGAGTGAAGATCAAGTTTGGTAAAGAATTGGGTGCCACTCAATTCATCCAGGAGGTCATCAATGACTGGAATGGGAAATTTGTCTTTGATGGTTAGTTTGTTGAGAGCAAGGAAGTTAGGACACATTCTCCAAGAACCTTCTTTCTTTAGTACCATGATGACCGGAGAGGAGTAAGGGCTCATAATAGGACGGATGACGCCGACAATAAGGAGTTCCTGGACAATTTTTTCAATTTCATTTTTTTGTGCAAAGGGGTGGCGATATGGACGTATATTGGGGGGAAGGCTTCCTGGGAAAAGGGGAATGGAGTGATCATGAACACTGTGGGAAGGAGGGAGTCCTTGTCGAGTGGAAAATACCATTTGATGTTTAGAAAGGAGGGCTTGGAGGTCTTGGGGCACTGGGGGTGTCTTTGTGGCTTGTATGGCGTGGAGTTGGGCAATGACACCAGAATGACCTTTTTTGAGCAGTTTTTCCATGCGATGAGAACTGATGACCTCAGGTGAACCAACAGTGATGCCTTGGAATTTATGTTGGTGGCCGCCTTGGTCGAATTGCATTGTTAAGTTCTGAAAATCCATGAGAATGGGACCCAAAGTCCTTATCCAGTCTGCACCCAACACAATGTCGCAATCACCCATGTCAATAGCAAACATATGGGATTTGAGGTGGTAGTCACCGATTTGGAGACGCACATTTTCACAGCGCCCGCCACATTTCATAGACCCGCCATTGACAATCATGATTTGGAAATTGTTGACAGCATGGATGTAGCAATGAGTTTCTTGAGCAATGCGGCGATGAATAAAATTGTGGGTGCTGCCACTATCAACTAGAATGATGACCTTTCGGTGCTTGATGTAACCGATTAAATTGAGGGTTTGGGGGGTAGAGAATCCGGTGAGAGCATTTAGGGAAATGATTGGTTCCACTTCGGGAGGGTCAGAGGGAGGGTTTATGTCAGTGATTTCTAGTGACTCGGGCACAAGGGGAGTGTCAACATCCTCTTCTGCAATATCCTCAGAGATGACCATAAAAAGCTTTTGTTCCTTACATTTGTGGCCTAGGAAATATTTGTCATCACAATTATAACAGAGGCCTTTGAGTTGGAGTTCAGCCATTTCATCCCTCGTGAATTTTTGGATCTTTAATGGGGAGGAGGGAGTATTGGGGTTGACTGGTTTAGGGCGTGGGATAAAGGAAGGCTTACAGTTTTGAGAGGAAACAATTTGTTGTTCTTATTTAGCTTTTTTAGTAGCCTCCACCCAAGTCGTAGGTCGAGCCATGAGGAAATGGGCCCGAATCTCCTCCTTGAGGCCACTGATAAACACTCTCGAAAGAAAGCATCAGTCATGCCCTTTGTTCGAAAATCCAGGTGCTCAAATGTAGCTATGAAGTCTTCTACTGTGCCTGATTGCTTCAATTTTTTCAAACGGCCCAAATGGTTGGTGTCAGTGTCAAAGCGTTCATAAACCTCAGTCACAAATTGGGTCCAAGCAATATACCCTTGACGATAAGTTTTTCTCCATTGCCACCATTGCCAGTGTTCTTGATCTAGATGGAGAACACCATACCGGAGTTTGGCCAAGTCATCTGTAATGTTGTAGAGAGAGAAATAATGTTCCATTTGGGTGACCCAACCAGTGGGGTTTGAGCCATCAAATTTGGTTACATCCACCTGCGGAAGGCATATGTCCCGTTGAAAGTGATGGGGCTGAAAGGAATGGGAAGAAGTTTCACCTTCAGTCTTTGTATGTGCATCAGGAAAAGAGTCATCGATATGGATCTTGAGTTTGGCGCAGAGTGATGCAAAGAAAGATTCAAGCTGGGTGGTCAGTTTCTGTTTGACTTCCGCCATTGCAGACTGCACGACTGCATTTATAGATGCATTTACAGATGCATTTATGGTGGTATTTATGGATGCATCATGGGAGGCAATAGTAGCACTGAGTTGTTGCACTTCTTGTTGGGTCTCGAGGAAACCAGATTGCAAGGTGTTGAAGCGAGACTCTAGTTCTTGGCTACGAGTATGGGCCATGAGGATGGGTGAACTGAAAAGGGAGCGGGCTGGGTCAGAATTTTTTACAGAAAAGTGATATGGATGAATGTGATAAGGGAGAAGAGATGAATCTAATGGAATAGGTCTCAAATAATGGTGAAACAATTTCCAGACTTTTTTAATTTAATTTAATTTAATTTTTTATTTTTTACAGTTGCGGGGTTATACTTTGGTCTGAAGAATGATGTAGTGATGAAATCCCCAAATTCTTAACCAGAAAGAAATGTGTATTTACTTGGAAACCCGAACACAGATGCGCGGCAATAGATCTCGTCAGTTTAATTTGTTTATGTTTATTTTTATGTTCCCCAAGGGTTAGGTATTCAAGGGTTCTACAAGCAAGGGTTTGCCCTATGCTATAGCTCTCTGATATATGTGTGGGGTCCAACAGTAGTACTCGACCCAATATCTCAGGGCACTAACTAAGGAGGATAGACCGTACCCTTATCCGTACTACCCGACTACCCAGGTACTAGAGAGTATCTTCCCGAGTGTTGTTCTCGGTGACACTATAGTAGTCCGGCGGCCGATAGGTTTATCTAAAGAGGGCTTCAGGAAATCTAGGTCGATCCATACACAGGTGTTGTCTAATGTGCTACCACTCGAAGGGGTACCAATAGGGGTTACAAGGGTGGCCAAAAGATGTGCGCTTAAGAACCACTTGTATTTCCTGCATGTATGAATCCCTCAACCACGGGTTTATGCGCGTAACGACAGATCTCTATGGCTTAAAGATGCCAGAATAGGTCTCTACCCTGAAAAACAAATACCCACAATTTATGCCAAGGAAAGTGCTCTGATACCACTTGCAAGATACCAGATATATAAAATATGTAGAACAGAAATAAAATGCTAGAAATGGCAGAATAACAGTAAAATATCCAGCATAATCTTCACAATAACATAGAAATGATATAAGAATAGCAATAGAAATAGAACTTTGATTCAGAAAGAAATGTTCACAGGCCTCTTCGAGGGGGAAACCTCCAATCGAGTAGCGCTCTGTTACAATAATATTCAAGCTAGGGTTTTCATACCCTCGACCCTTATTTATACTAAATATATCTATTAAGAGAAATATCTAGAGGAAGATCCTTCTAGAAGCGGAAGCTTCTATTAGGTCTTCTTAAATCCGCCTTATTCTATTTTATTGAAAGGCCTTATTAATATTGACCTTTATTACATATGAATACATTGATCTACCTATGTGCGAGTTAGGACCTTAACACTTGATGCATTACTTCCTAGGATTGGAAGTGTGGAAAAGATGGGGAGAGATATTGTTGGCACAAGGAAAATACATAGTGGATGTACTAAAGAGGTTTGGTATGATGGATTGCAAATCCATGCCTACTCCGATGGTAACCAACCTGAGGAAGCTGCATGATTTTGATACAGGTTCAGATTTGGTGGATCCCACCATGTATAGGAAGATGATTGGATCATTGAGATACATGATCCACACTAGGCTAGATATATGCTATGCAGGGATTGCAATGAGTCAGTTCATGACTGAACTAAGACAGAGACATTGGGTGGAAAAAAAGAAAATCTTGAGATATCTCAGATGGAACATTACTTATGGTCCGAGATATACATCCAGTGGTGGTTTATTTCTGCATGGGTATGCAAATGCCGACTCGGCATGAAGCCCAGTGGATCAGAAGAGTACGTATGGATCTGCTTCAGTTTAGGATCCTCTATGATCTCTTGGTCAAGCCAGAAGAAGGGACCCATTGCACAGAGTACAACAGAGGATAAGTACATTGCAACAAGTGATGCTAGCAAGGAATCAATATGGCTCAGAAATTTGGTTTCTGGGTTGTTTGGTGACAAGCTCGAGACGACGGTGGTTCACCGTGATAATCAAAGTTGCATAAAATTGATAGAAAACACGATATTTCATGACAGGTCAAAACATATTGACATGAGGTACCACTACATTAGAGACTTGGTCCAGAGAAAAACCGTAAAGTTACAGTACAGATCCACGAGCGAGCAGGTAGTTGATATCTTGACTAAGTCTTTGACCTTGAGACAGTTTGTGCAGCTGAGAGGCAATCTTGGTGTGGCTGAGAATGAATCCCTTGTTGAGAGGGAGTGTTAAATTTGGCAACATCGACATTCATTCTCCAATGAGAGGCCATATGGGCCACCTTGAGGCTAGCCATGGAGATTTGGAGAATCAACCAGTCTTGTGAGGTATTGACAAAATCTAAGGGGAATGTACAACCTCTGTGAGTCAAACCAAAAGTCGAGATGAATGAGATTCTTGTGAGTCTAATGCAAAATTCAAGGGGAACATACAACCTCTGTGAGCATAGACAGTCTAGTGTAAAATTCAAGGGGAACGTACAACCTCTATGAGAATAGACAGACTAGTGCAAAATTTAGGGGGAACCTACAACCTCTGTGAGCCTATTCAAGCTTTGTGAGCCATGAGCAAAAGTCAAGGCATCTAACAAAATTTAGGTTGAATATAAAATTCCTATGAGCTAGAAACAAACAATATTCCTAATATTGCAAATGATATAAATGTATTCATATAGTGCATTGACACATGTAACATTATCCACCATGAAGAGAATTTTGAATTTCCTTGTAAATAGTCGAGTTGTAACTGAAGTCTCACGTCTAGTTCTATTTTAGAACTAAATTGTAATGTTGAGTTGTAACTGAAGTCTTAAGTCTAGTTCTGATGCAGGAGCATCACCAACATCAAGCGAGCCAGCGCAGAAGTGAAGGAAAGTTGGACAAGCCAACACAAATTTTTGAATTTCTCTTGGATTTGATGCGCGAACATAAATGTGATAATTTAATGAAGCACACTTGTATAATGTAAATGGACCTTGAGCCTTTAGCTCTCATCCTTAGTAGGTAGGAATCATTTAAAGTAGTTAATGCAAGTAGATAGAATTTAATTCTAGATTAGACAGTTTTAGAGCGCAAGAGGGAAACGGGATATAGACACCCTCATTGTGTATTGTAACAATTTATTGAAGCAGAAGAAGTGGAGCAAGGGCATGCAGAGAGCTGTGTAAGAACACCCATGTATAGATATTTGGATTAATAGAAAGAGGTTGATTCAAATTCATGGTTTTGTGTTTTTTCTCTGTGTATTGATGTTGAATGATATGCTCATGAATGTTTGCTTCCTGTTATACATTTGCTTTATATGCTGTGTATATGATTTCATGTTGTGAGTTTGAAATCTGAGAGGAAGAAGGAATGAGTTTCAATTGTTTCTCTATCTGAGCAAGAGTTCCTACAAGGAGTGCAGTTGAAGTGTCCACAAGGAGTGTGTTGATAGAGGGCTCAGGTAGTTTAGCTTTTGTTCTCATTTTCCCAAAAGTGCAGTTGGGCACAAGAGTCGTGCAAGGAGTGCGTAGGCAAGCTAAGCCTCAGAGTTGCGAATCTGAGCAGAGTTTGAAGGACTACTGCTGTAGGTGTGCGCAGGGTCAAAGGATAATTCATCACTTGGAAGTGTCTGAAACTGCGGCAAGGAGTGAGTGAAAAAGAGTCTTTTCTAAGGCTCAGGGTTATAAGAAAGCTCAGGAGGGATAAGGCCTTCGAAACTATTGAAGAGCAGCGCAAGGGAAGTTGCGACTGGAAGAATCAGGAAAGCATCATAAGTTTGCGTGCAGGAGGATGAGTTCCGTGGAGGAACACTTGGTTATTCACAGTAGTCGCCAAGCAAAGACGGACGGTTGGTATTCTCTGAGGAGAATTTGTGACATCCCGTGAGCTGTTAGATCTCACAGAGGTGCAAGGGAGATACAACAGAGTATTCTCAAAAGGGTCAAAGCTCAGGAGGGGCAGGACCGTAGATCCGAGCCACAAGGACCGTCGGATTTACACGTGGAATCGTGTATTGGGTTTTCGTGGGTGGAAGTCCCGTGAACATTGCAACGAGAATCACGAAATCGTGAAACGCGATATCCCAATAGTCAAAGAAACAGTGTGGGGCCACAGGAGTCGGTGAGTGGACAGGTGGCACACCATTTTGGGGTTTCGTGGCAAGAAGACCCAAAACATATGCATTAGGATTCATGATATAGCGAAGTCTGAAATCCCGACGAGGTGATGGAGTGTGTAAAAAGTCAACTCGCGTGTGTGTCGGGTAATCGGTATATCGGGATTCGGGAGTCGGGAAAGTGAGTTGTTTGACATCGTGAGTGCCGAAATCCCGATAGGGAAAATCCCGAAAGGAAAAGGAAAGGGTCAGCGTTGACTGTATCGGCCTTCGGGGATTCGAGAGTGAAACACTCGACCACTGACCTCGCGAAGTCGCGAAGTCCGATCTCTCGATAGTAAAGAGGAGGGATCGTGCGAAGAGTTATGTGGGTGCATATTTCCCGATAAGGAAATAGAGGAACGTTAAAGTTCTTCGGGCCGTGGTAGAGGAAAGATCCTGTGAGCAGACGTGCTTGCGAGCGCATGCTGCGTCAAGTTCTATTTTAGAACTAAACTGTAATGTTGAGTTGTAACTGAAGTCTTAAGTCTAGTTCTATTTTAGAACTAAAGTGTAATGTTGAGTTGTAACTGAAGTCTTAATTCTAGTTCTATTTTCGAACTAAAGTGTAATGTTGAGTTGTGATTGAAGTATCAAGTCTAGTTCTATTTTCAAACTAAAGTATACCAGTCTCAAGTCTAGTTCTATTTTCGAACTAAAGTGTAATGCCGAGTTGTAACTGAAGTCTCAAGTCTAGTTCGAACTAAAGTATGAAGTTGAGATATGATTAAAGCATGCAAACAAGTTACTATTTTGAGCCTCTCCTCTTCTCCTCTTCAGCCTATATAAGAAGAGGTTGACCCCTTTCTTCAACACAGTTTTGATATGTAGGTTAAGGGTGAAGCAATAGATGAGCATATCAGTGATAAAGAGGCAACATACCAAAGAAGCATATCAATGTTGTATACAATAAAGGCAACATATCAGAGGTGTATTTTAGCAAGGTCTCTTAGGTCTTTGTCAGGTCAGAGTCATCTTGGCAAGCTCTTTAAGAGCAAAACATTCATGGTGGATATTTGTAAGTGATATTGCATTATTAATGCAATAAAGGAATATAGCTTGTTGGGGATTTTCTCCCTGTACAGGGTTTCCCCAGGGCATATGTGTTGTTGATGTGCATGCTTACTTATCTACATAGTTATTACTATTCGGTTATGATTTGGTATTGTTGAAATGTATTAAGTTGGAATCAAAGTGTTGAAGAAAATAAAAGAATTAATCCACATAATAAATCAAGCTCATAATTTAACATGTTGTAGTGTCTAAAATGAAGGATATAAATGTGCTAATTTTTTTTTAGCGAATTCATTTGCGATGAAGGATTAGGGTGTTTCAAATAAAATCCTTGGTATGAGAGTAAGAAGAGACATGAAAAATCACAAATTGACATTGTCTTAGGGTGAGTACATAGAGAAGGTGTTGGACAGGTTTAGAATGCAAAATGCAAACCCAATTAGTAACCTTTGGCTAGCCATTTCAAATAAACCAAGGAAATGTGTCCCAAGACACATGAGCATATAGAATACATGACCATGGTCCCTTATTCATCAATAGTTGGCAGCTTAATGTATGTTATAGTGTGAACAAGACTAGATATTGCATATGTAGGGGAGTTGTGAGTAGGTATACAAACAATCCAGGTAAAGAACATTGGTAAGTAGTAAAGTGGATTCTCAGGTATCTGAGAGGAACTAATACTCATGCATTATGTTTAGGAGGTTAAAAAAATGTTCTGTAGGGAATGTTGATTCAGATATGGTAGGTGATAAATATAGCAAGAGAAGCACCAGATGGATGTTTTTACTATAAGTGGAAATGCAGTAAGTTCGATTTCAAAACTGCAAAAAGTTGTGGTTGTTGGACACACTGACCACACTGAGAGGGGGGGGGGTGAATAAGTGTAGGGTTCTTTTTAAAACTTTCCCTTCAAAAAAATCCTTAGTTAGCAATCACCATTTACTCATTACTTATTGCTGTCATTTATAACTAGTTAAATGTGAACATACATCAACAACATAAATCATCAATAAGTCATCACCACGAGGAACAAAAAGAGCACAATATGTATGTACAAATTTTTTTTATCACAGAATACAATCCTTGGGTTATCAACAACAACTTAATAGAGTTACAACTCCACAAGAGCACCATATCTACAATGCAAGACTCAACTTACACAACTCAGCACCAACTGAGAAGAGTTCTCAATCCTAAACATATACCAATTTGTCAACAGGTACATGACCTGTTAGTAGTGCATCACATGTATGTACGTGCCCTACCAGAAGTACAACTCATGTATGTATGTGGCTTTTTTGTACTACAACCTACGTATTCCTTCTGAGAAATTAGGGTTTTCTCTCCATGAAAAACTCAGATCCTATGCAACCTTTAGTCACATTCACTTCTGTCTTTAATTGTCCAATATGTACCATAACCAATCACAACATATCTATGCTCTCCCATAACTTACTTATTCTCCTCAACCATGTACCATAAAAACCTTTAGCCATATGCCAAGAAATACAAGATGTGCCTCAACAAGAAGTATCAATGATAAATATACCAACATTGTATTTATGTAGATATGACTTATACATAAGATCCCATGCAGCCACTAGTCTCTCTAGGGAGAATTCTCAAATCTCCATAGCCACTTCTAATGCATACATAAAAATCCAAATATTCATAGACATAAGACATACCTTTTGAACCAATGGATAGATTTGATGTAGCTCAGCACTGTAGACCTTCTTGGGAGCTTGATCTCAGAATCTAGAACCTATGCATCTTCATCTTTTCCAGTTTCCATGGCTTTACTAACATGTACGCACCCTAATACACTGCCATCCCACGTGCATATGCACCCTAATACATTGTCAGCCTGCATATTCCTCAGTATGTACACACCCTAATACACTTTCAACCCCCGTATGCCTCAGAAACTAGGGTTTCTGAACTTCTGAAACTTCCGCCGTCAATACCTCAGAATTGTAGAAACTTTGATGTGTCCATGAGATCCTCTAGTCAATCTCTCTCTCATAATATATTTCAAGATATGCTCAAGAGATACTTTTCACAAGAGACCCTTGCCTCTTATTTATACTCTACAAGTAGCTTCCTTAGAAGCATCTTCTAGGCCACTTTATCCACAAAGTCACCTATGTCCAACTTTTCCCAATTTACCACTTGTCCATGTATCCAATAGCCACTTGACCACATAACCCATTTTCCTCAGTTTAGTGTTAACCTTCTTATAACCACTTTCCATAATTAGAAAGTTCTCCATTTACTTCATTATTTAAATAATCCTCCTTGACTTTGTCACTTCACTTTATTATTTAAATAATCCTCTTTGACTTTGTCACTTCACTTTATTATTTAAATAATCCTCTTTGAATTTGTCACTTCACTTTATTATTTAAATAATTTCTTCTTTGCAAGCACTTTGACTTCTTTGACCTTTTGGGGCTTCAAGCCAACATATGAGGGTCCTCCAACTTCGTAAGGCCATAACTCTCAAATCGTGAGGAGTTATGTGACGTTCCACATACCACCGAAAATGGCATGACAAGAAATATCCATCTAGGATAGTTTCATTGAAAAATTCATTGATCTTCATATCATTATTCCACAATTAAGTATGGGTTCTCTAACCATACTTCTAGGATAACTCAATCACAAAGCATCTTCTCGTGAGGGATTTCACCATAAAGGGACCACTTTGGGGTTCATCCATTTGTAATTCCTATCAACTATGATAAGACACTTAGCTGGAAAGAGTCTTCCCGTGAGGGATGTCACCATAAGGGGACCACTTTGGAGTTCATCCATTTGTACTCCTTATCAAGACAATAATGAGTCATCTTTACATCAATCCAACTATGCATCATATATCAATGAAACCACATCGATCCATCTTCATCTATGCATAATATATCAATGAAAATTCATTGATTCATATTCATCTATGCATGACATCATATGATTATGATTCCACTTGACATCAATCCATTCACATCAAGGAAAATACATGATCCATCAATCACTACATCAATATACTATGAAAATACATTGTTCCTTTGACATCATTCCTTTGACATCAATCCATTGGCATCAATGAAAACATGATCCAAGAATATCCCCCTTTGGCATTGATGGAAATACCAACATTGATATCAACACCAATAATTTATGGAAACATGTAGACAAATCATTTCTCTACATCAATATGCATCTCAATCACATAAATGTGATTAACGCTCCCCCTTTGAAATCAATGGCAAAGGGTCATTCTCTCCTTGGGGATGCTCCCCCTAGCTGAACTCTCCTTGGGGATGCTCCCCCTACCTGGATGCCTTGATCTTCTTCTGAACAATATCTCCCCTTTTGAAAAATGGATATCACTCTGATGTAATGCTGAAGATATATCGCTCATGTTCCCCTTGTGACCATCACTCCCCCTGGAACCATTCCTCTGTGCTCCTTATCCAAGTATAGGGATATTTTTCGAAGTATTTATATTTGAATTTGATAAATATCTCATCCTGGAGTCATGGGAAGAAGAATTACTCCCCCTATGGGTATGCCTCCCCCTATCTTCTCTGCAATATGAACAATATTCTACCATTGCAATCTTCTTATGCTACAAAATGTTAATGCTCAACCGGAACATAGATAAACTTCTTCAAGAATGATCCACTCTTCCTATGACTATCCTTGGACCTGTCCATGCATAAAATTCGTGCCATACCATACATCATGAAGCAAAATATATTTCAATAATGAATAGAGAATCATGAACAAAACATCAACCATATCATGTGCCATATTTTGTGCCAACCATGCACAACACCCATGTACATCAACCATGTACATCAATACCATATAATATTCCATAAGATATCATCAATGGAGTGTATCAACCATATGCCTCTACCAACATGCCAACCATGTGCCTCAAACAAGTGTCATATCACTCATGATATGCCTCCATCATCAACCGGTTTCCACAACCATGTATCTCAAACAATCAAGTGTCTCAACTATATCATCCCATATATCATGTACCAAAGTATATGCTAAGCAAGTAATACCAATGGTGTACTTTATCCAGGTACTATAATCCACAAAAATATACCATCTATGAGTGTATCAACATGCACTAAACATGTATCACCACCTATACCAAGCAAGTGCATCACCCATTCACCAAATTTCAACAAGATGAACTACAATCAATCAATATGTGTTCTCATACATGTATGCTATATCAACCATAAGTCGTGTGCCAATCATACTAATAGTAGGTGCCTCTAACAATGTACCAAATGTGTACCAACCATGCATCAACTATAGATCAAGCTATGATTCATCAATGGTGTACAACATGACCACTTCATCAACTCATCAACTACATGTCCCAAGATGTAGCCCATCCATATGCCAAATGCATGCACCAATATATCCAACAAATATGCTTCAAATAATACATCATAATATATATCAATGGAGCTCAAATAAGTACCAACCATGTACTCTAAATGATCTGCCTCAACCATCATTCACTTTAGCAAATACTAAGCATCCAAAACTATATGTACTAGAAGTGTGCCTCAATAGATCAATGACATCTCTAGCTAGCATCAACATGATATATCTCATAACCAAAGTGCCATAACTATACTGTCACAACCATCATTGTTCTTCAACAAAAAAAGTCTCAATCCACACTCTAGGGTTAGTACCTATTGAAATTACTAAGACAACAGAGAGTGGGGGTGAATCAATTGCTACTGTGATTAAACAATTTTAAGTCTATTAAACCATTTTTAATCTTTCATCAAGTGACCCTCAATATTATACATCATATGAAGAACATAAATAATGAGCATCAATCACACATAAGATACACACAGAGACAGATTTTCATGAGGAAACCCATAAAGGGAGAAAACCTCTTCTTTTTCGAAATGATAGGAAGTCTTTTAAGTTCTGTACATCATCTATGTTTGAGAAACAACTCAAAGTGAGGCTACTACCTCTGTTTTACAAGCTCCAACTTGTTGAGAGCACCAACTCTCTGGTTTCTCTAGCACCCACTAGAAGGAAGCACCAACTCCCTAAATATTCCAGCACCAACTGGATTTATACAAGCACCAACTTGTATACAGAAAACTCTATGTTTTCCCGAGCACCACCATGCCACCCTATTTTTCTAGGCACAACTAGATGGAAGATATAACTTCCAATATTCAAGCACCAACTTGAATATCAGAGGACCACAGTCCTCCCTAGTACCACCCTTCCTCCCTGATTATGCATAATTGATTGACAAACAAACAATACATGTATTTCAATTCTTACCCCTTCTTCATTGTTCTACAATTCTTCTCTGGTTCAAAAATTGTTTTGCAGTTCTTCTCTGCTACATGCTATTCTGCTCTTTCTTCAGTCTGTTTGACGACTGTTACTCATTTCTGATTTTTATCTCATGCTCTGCATTCTTTCATTTTATCCTTCTTACAGTTCACCTCATTGTTTCGATTAAAACAACCAACTTTACATAGTCGTTGCATCTCTCCTTTTATACTCACTAGCCTCATCAGTTACACCTTGAATCTCCTTGGGAAAAGACAAAAACGTCTCAGCAACTGAATCACCAACCGATCAAGAACCATGATTCGATTTTTCTAACTGAATTGTAACTGATCAACTAATCTATGAAGTGCAACAGTATCCCTCCAATCATATTCCTGATTAACCTGCATCGTTGGATTACCAATTATGGATCCCGCTCCTACTCCATATGCCCATTGGCTGTGACCACGAGCCTAATCAGAATGCCTTTCAAATTTTGTATTTCATCAATCCCGTGTCAAAGGGTCTAGACACTCCAAGTTGTGATCGCCGAAAAATAGCGTAGGTCTGCTAGCTCCACCTTCTCATATGATCACCGACGGTGACCACAACCTACACACAAAGGTGTTTTCGCATTTCTCATTTCGGAAATCCAGAGGTGAAGAGTCTTGACTCTTCATGTTGCGATCTCTGAAAAGGGGCTTAGCTCCGCTAGCTCCTCCCTCTCACATGACCACTGGCGGTGACCTGATGCTTAGCCACAAAGTGCTTCATAGTTCGCAAACTCGGGAATCCTATGGTGAAGAGTCTCAACTCTTCATGTTGCAATCACCGAAATGGATCTTAGCTCCGCTAGATCCTTCCCCTTACGTGACCACCAATGGTGGCCACAGGATGCACCAAAAGGTGCTTTGTGATTTCGCATTTCAACATTATTGTCGTGAGTGTCCTTGACACCTCAAACTCCTGATATCCGAAACTCCGAAATAAAGTCAGATCAATGGTCCAAAATCTTGATGATTCGACGATCCATATCTTTTTGTGATCTCGCATATCGCTAGTTACTGTCGTGAGTTGCTTCCTTGACTCCTCCAACTCCTGGTATCCGAAACTCCGAAATGGAACCTTTGTTGTGCTTTGATCTATCGCCACGTGTCCCTCTTCGATCAATGATCTAGATCTTATTGTGATTTCACATATCGTGAGTTGGAAGGTTAGAGCACTGCCTTCCTTTGACTTTCTAGTCAGTGAAATGTTAATCCCTCACCACGTGTACTCCTCGATGATGGACGACCCTCCTGCTTTCGGGACTTTGTAAGCCCAGTTCATCTTGTACTTAAATATCATGATCCTTCTTCTAGATCCAACAATGGTCAGTCCTCGCGCTTAGATCCAACGTCTAAGATTTGTTCTCCTCTTTTGTGCGTTCCTCCTATCTGTATTCATATTTGATGGTCATCGGGAATTTTGGATGGGTGATCCAACAATCACTGTTGCTCCTCACTGTTGATCTTTCCATTGCCATGCCATGCGTTCCTCCTATCTGTATTCAGATCTGACGGTCATCGGGAATTTGGGATGGGTGATCCAACAATCACTGTTGCTCCTCACTGTTGATCTTCCCATTGCCATGCCATCATCGCTCTATTGAATGTGTCGATCTTTGCCATCAATGACAAAACATGCATACTTTACCTCTGTCTGAAAACATTCCAACAATCTCCCCCTTTGGCATTGATGGGAACCCCTTGAAGAACATCCATCTTTACCACTGCATTGAAATTACCACACTTTCTCCCCCTTTGACATCAATGTCAAAGAAAAAACAAGCTCCCCCTGAGCTGTTTCAGTACATCTCGAAGGTATCAGATATGTGACAAGCATATACTCCCCCTGTGTTGTTGCAATATTCTTCGAAGGTATTAGAGATTCAACCAATACAAACTCCCCCTGATAAGATGGACCCTCTTAATTTGACAGTGAGGTCACGCCCAACTTCTGGCGAAGATATCCAAAAGGAGTTGCTGCTAACGGTTTAGTAAAGATATCAACTATCTGTTCTGTGGAAGGAATATAATTCAGCTGAACGAATATGTTTGTAACTTGTTCTCTGAAAAAAATGGTATTTTATTGGGATATGCTTAGTCTTGGAATGCAGAACATGATTCTTGGAGACACTAATGGAACTAGTATTATCACAATGAATTGTAATTGGATCAATATAATTTACCTTCAAATCTGTAAGAGTTTGAATCATCCATAAAATCTGAGTGCAACAAGTAGCAATAGAAATGTACTTTGCCTCTGTAGTTGATAAGGAAATAGATCCATGCTTCTTACTAATCCATGCTAACAATGAGTCACCTAGGAAGAATGCACCTCCACTGGTGCTCTTTCTCTCATCCACACAATTTGCCCAATCTACATCTGAATAAGTAGTTAACTGAAAATTCTGATTTCTGGGATACCATAGACCATAAGACATTGTTCCCTTCAAGTATTTGAATATTCTTGTGACAGCTACCAAATGACTTTGTTTAGGAGAAGACTGATAATGGCCTACCATTCCAACAACTTGCATTATATTAAGACGAGATGTTGTGATGTACAGAAGACTGCCTATCATAGAGCGATATGTCCTTTGATCAACATCAGGTGAAATATCATCTTTACTAAGCTTGTAACCAACCACCATAGGTGTACTAACATGAGAGGAATCCTCCATCTGAAATTTATTCAACATCTCTTTCAAATATTTTTCTTGAGAGATAAAAATTCCTGCAGAACTTTGTTTTACTTGTAAGCCAAGAAAATATGACAATTCTCCTATCATGGACATCTCAAACTTTATTTGCATAGAGTTAGAAAACCAGTGAACAAAGGAATCATTATTACATCCAAAAATAATGTCATCTACATAAATCAAAACAACTAGTAAATCATCACTTTCAGTTTTTATGTAGAGATTGCTTTCAACAATACCTTTCTTGAATCCTTTGTCTTGTAAAAATTTGTCTAGTCTATAATACCAAGATCATGCTGCTTGTTTCAGTTCATATAAATCCTTCTTCAGCTTGCAGACATGATCATGGCTATCTGTCAATGAGAATCCTTCAGGTTTCTCGATATATACTTCTTCCTCTAGATTTCCATTAAGAAATGTTGACTTAACATCCATTTGATAAACTTTAAAGTTCTTATGACATGAATATGCAAGAAACATTATGATGGCTTCCAATCTTTCCACTGGTGAAAGAGTTTCATCAAAATCCCGACCTTCAACTTGTGCATACCCTTTACAGACCAATCTAGCTTTATTTCTAACAACTTGTCCTTTTTCATTCATTTTATTTTTGAACACCCCTTTGGAACCTATTACAGTCTTGTCTTCAGGTCTAGGAACAAGCTCCCAAGTATTTTTCTTCTCAATATGATCAATCTCTTCATTCATAGCTCTAATCCAATCATCATGTTGGCTGGATTCATCAAAATTTTTAGGTTCAACCATAGATAAAAAAGCAACATGGGATTTTTCTGAGTCTTCAATCAATTTCCTTCTTGTCTGAACTCCTTTATTTATATCTCCAATTATCTGATTTTCAGGATGATTCTTTCTAACAATTCTGAGAGGTGATTTTGCTTCTTTTTGTTGATTTGTGTCAGTTGGAGTATTTGTATCTTCATTTGATTCAGATTCTTCTCTTTCTGATCCTTGGACATGTTCATCTTCATTTTCAATTATATCTTTTGTGCTTGGTTCAACACTTCTTACATTTCCTATCTGGATTTCTTCATCAACTTTTATGTCAATACAATCAACCAATTTATGCAACTTCTTATTGTAGCATCTGTAACCTTTATTGTTTTTAGCATAACCTAAGAATATACCTTCATCATCCCTATCATCATATTTGCCAATATTTTCATCATTATTCTTGATATAACATTTACTCCCAAAGACTTTAAAATGCCAGATTGAGGCAGGTCTTCCAAACCATAGTTCATAAGGATTCTTGTCACTGTGTGGTCTGAGATGAGATTTGTTAAGAATGTGAACAACTGTATGAATTTCTTCCACCCAATATGTCTGAGGTATGTTCCTTTCATTCATCATTGATCTTGCCATTTTTTGTACTGATCTATTCTGCCTCTCACCAATTCCGTTTTGCTGTGGAGTCCTTGGAATTGTGTACTCTCTTTTGATTCCATGTTTATCACATAACTCTTTGAAGTTCCATGAGCTAAACTCTTCTCCTCTATCAGACCTTACTTCTTTCAATATTTTTCCTGTTTGATTCTTAGTTAGAGCCTTAAACACTTTGAATTTTTCAAATGCTTCAGATTTTCCTTCAAAAAGGCAACCCATGTTAGTCTGGAATAATCATCAATAATCAACATAAAATAATTTTCTTTTTCTATACCTTATTTCCTTGATGGTCCACATAAATCCATATGTACTAACTGGAGAGGTTTTTCTGCTGAAGGAAAGTTTTAAGATTTGAATTGTGTCCAAGTAAGATTTTCTATCTGACATGGTTTACAAACATAATCATATGGCTTTGATATCTTTGGAAGATCCTTTACTGCCCCACTATTTTTGAGCTTGATTATATGATCAAAATTTAAGTGTCCAAGTCTCCTATGCCATAGCCAACTTTCATTATACTTGCTTAAGTGGCATTCTTTTTTTTCTTCTTTTAACACATAAACATTGTTTTCTGTTCTTACCCCTTTTGCAACTAGCTATCCTGAATTCACAGATTTTATTCTACAATCTTTAGAAGTAAAAATGACTTCACATCCTCGGTCACAAACTTGAATGACACTAAGCAGATTATGTTTCAGACCTTCTACAAACAACACATCTTGAGCTTTCCCTTTGCCATTACTCAAACTTACCATTCCTTTACCTTTTATTTTTCCTGGTGCATCATTTCCAAAAGTTACATTCCCTGATTTGCTTTCACTTAGAGTTAGAAACTTACTTTTGTCTCCAATCATATGTTTGGAACATCCACTGTCAATATACCAAGGATTCTTTTATCTTTGGGCTGATAACACTAGTCTACACTTGTCATCTTCTTTCTTCTTCCAAATCTTGAAATTTTCAGCAGTAGGATTAGAATCTGGCTTAAAATTCCTTAAGCGACAATCTGCAGCTTTATGTCCATAGTTATGACAGATGTAACATTCTGGTTCACTGAATAATAGATCATAACGATTGTTATGCTCATAACTATTTTTATGTTTCACCTGCATCCTTCCTCCATCCATCACATGATTTATAGTATGTGGTCGTTTGTTTCTTGGCTATCTCAATCTTTTTGTGGCAGATAATTATTCCTTGATTATCTTGATTTAGAATATCTAGATCTTAAAGAACAGTTTACATCTTTGTGACCAAAGTTAGAACAGAAAAAACAATAACCATAGAAAAAACCTTTGTACCTAGAAAAAGGTTTTAGTCGATTTCTTCCATGCTGATGATTTCTTTGATTAGAAAATGTGTTTGTGTTATTTCTTTGATCTACAGATTTGGTTCTGGTACTTTTTCTTTCATTCCTTCTGGGTAGTTGATTTTCTTTCTTTTTTTCTGCAAAGTGGTTGTTGTCAATGATTGTAGTTTTGACAAACTTGATGGGTTCTGTATTACTTGGATAATCACTACTTGATCCTTCTTCATAGCCCAAGCCAGCTTTCAACTTTGGATTCCTTTGATGATTTAGAATGGAAGTTAATTCTTCTGAGGCTTTAATACTTGGCAGATTTTGGTGATACAATGCCTTAAACTTCTCCACTTCTTTTCTTGTTTTTACTATCTCTTCTTTTAAGGCTTCACACCTCTCTTTCTTCTCTGACAACTATTGTTTCAGTATGTCTTCTATTTTCTTTGCCTCCTCTAAATCCACTTTTAGTAGAGAAAATTTTTCATCAGGTTTTTCACCATTCATTTTAAACTGCATCAACAACTGTTTTTGTTTTCTCTTCTTACATATGAGTCTATCAATTTCTTCCAAAGAACTGATTAATTCACCTTCCATATCCACCACAACTTCTTCATCATCCATTTCACCTCCTGTGTGTTCATCATCAAGATCTCCCATAGCCATAAGCATAAAATCATTCACTTTGTTTTCACATGATGAATCACTATCTATGTCTTCTAAGGAATTATCATTGTTTGCACACAAACTTTTCTTTTTACTATATTTCTTGAATTTGTACTTCTTTTCATCATTAGAGTTCTGTTCCTTTTTCTGGTGGGGACACTTAGATGTAAAATGAACTATCTTACCACAATTAAAACATTTGAAGGGAATCTTGCCTTGATATTTTCCTGATCCTTTCTTTAACCTTCTCACAAATTTTGCCTCAATATCATCTAAATATGAATCAGTATTCTTGTCTGCTTTAAAAGATGCTTCTCTAGTAATGGATTTATCTTTGTTGATGATCATTTCATATGCAGTTAGATTTCCTAGGAGTTGATCAATGGACAGAGTTTTAAGATCATTTAGTTCTTCTATTGCAGAGACTTTTGGATTAAATTTATCAAGCAAAGATCTTAGAATCTTTTGAACTAAAAATGATTCTTCAATCTTCTCACCAAGACCCTTC
>ML815128.1:320860-333958 GCA_009831015.1 Picea engelmannii
ATGCAGCAGCCATAGGGGTATGAGGTCAAAGGGAAGGAGAATTTGGTATACAGGTTGAAGAAGAGCTTATATGGCCTAAAGAAAGCTCCAAGGTAGTGGTATCTGAAGTTTGACAGGTTTATGACAGAACAGGGTTATAGTAGATGTCATTATGATCACTGTGTTTATTTTAAAAGGCTAGAAAATGGAAGCTTTATTATCTTGCTATTGTATGTAGATGACATGCTTGTTGTAGGGTCTAATATGTAGGATATAAATGTGCTCAAGAAGGAAATTAGCCAATTCATTTGCGATGAAGGATTTGGGTGCTGCAAAGAAAATCCTTGGCATGAGAATAACAAGAGACAGAAAAATCGCAAATTGACATTGTCTCAGGGTGAGTACATAGAGAAGGTGTTGGAGAGGTTTAGAATTCAGAATGCAAAACTAGTTAGTACACCTTTGGCCAACCATTTCAAATTAACTAAGGAAATGTGTCTCAAGACACATGAGGATATAGAATACATGTCTAGGGTTCCTTATTCATCAACAGTTGGCAGCTTGATGTATGCAATGGTTTTCACAAGACCAGATATTGCACATGCAGTGGGAGTTGTGAGCAAGTATATGAACAATCCAGGTAAAGAACATTGGGAGGCAGTAAAGTGGATTCTCAAGTATTTGAGAGGTACTGCTACTCATGCATTATGTTTTGGAGGTTCATACACTTTTCTATAGGGATATGTTGATTCAGATATGGCAGGTGATAAAGACAGCAGGAGGAGTACCACAGGGTATGTTTTTACTATAGGTGGAACAACAGTAAGTTGGATTTCGAAACTGCAAAAGGTTGTTTCACTTTCAACAATAGAGACAGAGTATGTTGCTACTACAGAGGCTAGTAAGAGATGATTTGGTTACAAAGGTTTATGGAGGAATTGGGAAAGAAGCAGGAGAATATCAGGTTGTATTGTGACAGTGAGAGTGAAATTCATCTTACAAAGAACTAAACCTTCCATTCAAAGACTAAGCATATATAGTTTAGGTACCAATTCATACATTCCGCCTTGGAAGGTGGACATTTGAAGTTGGAAAAGATACACACTAGCCAGAATCCTACAGACATGTTAACAAAGGGAGTAACCAGAGAGAAACTGAGTTCCTTCTTAGTTTCAGTTGGTCTTCAAGAATGAAGATGAAGATGAGAAATTTTCTAGATCCAAGAAGGTTCAGAGTCCATCATATACGACAACGGTGGAGTTGTTGAGATCAATCTCCAAGTGGGAGATTGTTGGTTGTGGAGCCTGATTATCTTCCTGATTCAGAGGTCTTTTAGTTTCAGCCGTGTTTATACCCCATGAAGTATTTACACCCCAGAAGTATGTACACTCTTCCACACGGGGGAGTGCAGAGGGGGGGTACCCCCTCTGCGGGGTCTGTAATGTTCCTGACTTGGCTAGTCTAGGAAACGTTGCTAATGTGTGTGTAGGATCAAAGGTTTACAACATATAAATGATCATACAAATAATAAATGCGACAAAGGAATGCAAATTTTGTATTATGATATCTCTGTGGATTACAAAATGGTTGAATGTGGCTGAATAAACTGACAATACTCGACTAGATCAACAGACAAAGGATCTTAGCCGGAATACAAATAAGCAACTGCAGTTGAATAAAATAAAAACACTTGGCTAGATCAAAAGACAAAAGGATCTTAGCCGGAATACAAATAAGTAACTAAAAGATACTACCCGGAGCTGATGAATCTGGACCTCGGATGGATACCCCTGGGGAATGCGCCCCTCTTCTTCTGGAAAAATGCATCCTAGTGATTCCACCGTTGGGATCGGATGAGATATGTCTCAAAACAACTGCCTTGGTCTACTGGGAAATGGGTCAAAAGGGTTTCCCTGAATCTGGTCTGATGCTCGCTCTGGAAACCCAAATGTGCCCTCCAAAAGTGTCACACGTCCAAGTATGGAATATGTGTCCCAGTTGATTCCTTCGTCGAAATCTGATGAGGAACTAGGAAAACGATGCGACTTTCCCTCCTCTCAAATGGGTCAGAGGGAAATCTTAGAATTCTCTCTTGATGGGATAAGTCGACTAAAACCCTCTCAGAAGCTACACCCTCACTCTGGATGAATGGGCCCTTGCTGCTGGACACTGTATAACTGTTGCTAAAGAATGATGTAAGACCTGAATGATCATCCCAGTGACTAGGATGTGTCTCTCAACACCAAAATCATCCAACTGGTGTCTTCCTCCTGGAATCCACTAAACTATCTCTCCTGAGATGTGCCTCTCTCCTCAATGACAAGTCAGAATCTGCATAATGATGAATTAGGTCGCTGACCCTTCCTTTATAGCTTTCCAAAACCCTAAATCCCTACTGAAACCCTAATTCACTGTTGACTTACAAAACCCTAAATCATTGTTGAAACCCTAATTCACTGTTGATTTCTTCCCTCCAAGTGACTTTTACTTTATTTTATTATTCCTTTATTAAATCACTTAATTAATTAATCATTTTACCTCTAAAAAGTGATTTATCCATCATTATGGCGTCTCCAGCCACTGGAAGTCACTTCTCATCATCTTATCCTGTAGTGCCCTTCTTCTCGATTCCGATGAGCTATTACACTAAGAGGTTTCTCCAAGTAATATGCCCATTATGACCTTCTTAGTGAAATTAATTAAGATATGACCCATAATAACTCAAAATTATGGAAATCATCGAAATGCAATGAAACCGAAACCAAGCTATGCAGAATGGATCTTGATGATGAACGATGCAAGTCGGGCCCAATAAAACCCCTCAATATCTCCCGAACTCTCTGTCACCCCTATCTGGCTACTCTAGTAGGCATAACACTCTGTAAAGTTATAATGTACCAAAATGGGGGCATTACAATCCTCCCTGCTGAAAGATTGCTTGTCCTCAAGCAATAACTAAATCCAACTACATATGATACCAGGGTCCCATATCCACCTGTGTGACACAAGGTAGACTCCCCTCAAGATGTGGTCTCTCCAAGTGCTCACCACGCATGACACCCACATGCTCCTGATGAGTAGAATGATCAATGGCCAAAGAATCTTAGTCAACTCCCCGAGCAACCACTCTACTCTAAACTCAACTCCATCAAACGTTGAACTACCAAGCATTCCAATCCCCGGATCCCATATCAAAATGTGAACTGCAATGCCTCGTGAGATATAATCTTGTAACATATCACTACCATGAGTCTCTTGCAAATAACACACGGTCTCAAACTGAAATGAGTCTCTCCTACCAAACCATACCAAAGCCAACACAACCCCCACCGATTGAACATGTTGTTGCCATAGTGAGGTACTACAAGACCTCAATGAATCACCAACTAGTGATGTGCTCTCCCCAATACTAAAACTCAATGGAAAATCAAGCGGACTTCCCCCTGCAAAGGTCCACTCGTCTCCACCAGTCAATGAAATTCCCAACCCTGTAATCCCAGGGTCCCATGCTAGTCTCTGACAGGGACCATCATGCTGATGTTGTTGTACTCTGATCATGACTGTATGATCAAAGTATCCATTTTGGATCCTCCACTCTTGTATCCTCATAAGATGAAACAAACTATTGACCAAATGGACTCCTAGATCCCATGTCAAATTTGGAAGTTCATCACTTCCAATCCCCACTAACTATTGATGTGCCCTACTGGTAACTATCGAAATCACTCCACTCTCATCCCAATGAGGTCTGAGTATGTAGCAACCTCTGATAGGTCCTCTATCCCATGGCCTATTACACTATTCATCATGCCCAAGGCATTAACTGTCTACCCCTGATGATCCACCCCTATCTTGATGTATGCAATCAAGACACTCCTATTAGGTGGTATCGTCCGACCATCTCTCCATGCCCCATGCTATTGTCTAGCTCCCCTTGTGCTGCTATCAATGATGAAAGTATTGGGAAAGGCCATCATAAATGTCTGCAACCAACTATAGGACAGGAAAGTAGCATATGCTTTGGTTAATCTAAAGGTCTTAGCCAAAAACTTGTCCATCGACACCCATGGTAAATAATCACCTGTACTCATCACTGAACACCAATCATCGGGTACAGTAGTAGGTATCTCTACCAACTGTGGGTAAATCATTCTCCATCCATCATCACTCATGCAACTGCTGCTATGGTGAAGGTGATCTCCCAGATCTGTATACTGCTGCAAGGGAGAGGAATATCCATGCTCTACTGAGTACATCTCCTCCTTTCCATCCAGTGCATCCCCCTGAATCCCACTATACACCTCTGTATGTCTCTGTGAACTAAAAATCATCATTGTGTGCTCCTTCCTGCATACTCATGTGATCTCCTGTATACACCTACAACATCATGGATCCTGGGTGTACTACGGGGTCATCCTCTACATGAAGGTCAACCAATCCTAGAACATAAATGGAAGTGTCCTCAGAACTACTCCTAGCTATGGAATCTCCATATGTACGTGTGTTCCCAACTATCTCAACACACGTCGTGAAGGGTGGTCCCTGTGACCTATGGATATCCTCATGTATCTCTGAATCATATCTCTCCATACTCATCAATGATCCTGGGTACTCCTCATGCTCCTCCCTCAATTGGTGCTCCACTGCTAAACCAACAACATCCTCTCGCAATGTGGCTGAGGGATATATTTGACTCTCTGCTGAAATAGGTGTAGTGGATTTTTGTGTAGTTTCTTCAAGGAGGTCCTCTGATCTAGACTCTAATTTCTGAAGGGTTTTCTATGTGCCTTCCAAGAATCTCTATGTGCTCACCAACTCATGAGTGAGTCGGTCCACCTCAACCTCTTGCTCCCTCAGTGCCCTGTGATACATCTCCCCAACCTCCAATAGGTAATCCCTATCCATCAACAACTACTGGTAGTTGACCCTCATCACAATCACTCTCTCCCTGAGTGTATGGAGGTCATCAATGACAAGTCCCCCATCTAAAATATCTTGTGCCATCGAGGCCCTCCAACAATAACCTTCCATCAATGCATGTGTATCATCAATGCATCTAGTGGCTGCCATGATCATTCCCTCACTGACTCTTAACTGTCCTGCCAAGTGTCGTGACTCCTGGTCACAATCCCACTGAGGTGCTACCTCATGCCTCTCACTACTAGTGTCAACAATGGAATCCCCAACAACACACTCCTCAAAATATAAGGCACTAAACTTCTCACTGTCCCCTGTGCTACTGAGTCCTCCTGTATGCCACTACACACCATCACCAATTGCGACCCCTATCTAGATTGCACAATATCCTATATGGGCAGCTATATCCTCCTGTGCACTCACCCTACTAATATCATCTATGCCTGGATCCCATACAGATGTGTCCAAACACGTGCTATGGTCATCCCATTCAATAAGGAGTGCATCCTCATCACTGCAGATCGATCCTGGGAGTAAGTGTCCCAACAAGCTGTCGGTCTCCACAACCCGATCCATCAATAGAATCTCCAAGAGTGGTGATTCACTCTCCTCACACTGATAGGTATGTTTAAGGTCAACTATCTCCAAGACATACCTCTCCTCCTGGGTCTACAGATTCATATGTTCCTTGTGTACAATCCCCACACAAGGCTCCTCTACCATATCAGGAATACCACTGATATCCTCATGTGTTGTAGCTAGCATAGGTGACTGAGAAGATGAAAAATGTTGTTCACTCATCATAGGAAGCTCATCATTCTCCATACATGACTTCCTGGAAGCCATGTCTACACCCACCAGTAGGTCATCCAACCTCCTAAGCTCATCATGTTTAAGTACCAACACATATGAATCCTCACAAGTGTCACTACTATGCTGAAGTGTTGAATCCTCAACATTACCTGATGGGGAAGATGAAGGATATGCGATATCATCCTATCCCTCCAACTGTCCCTCAGATGCACAAGAATCACTACCCTTATCGGACTGCTCTAAATAGGAATCTATGGTTGCATTCACATGCATCTCTTCATCCTCATTGTCATAGTGCACCTCAACAATGTGCACCTTCCCTTTACCCCTACATCGGTGATTTGGCTTCCAAGGAACTTTGCAATTGTAGCAATGCTCCCTGCATCTAATGGGTGTAGGCTCCATCTGTGCTCCTATAAATCCACTCACTGGTAATGATGTATCTACATCCTTATCTGATTTTCCCTTTAGACTGGCAAGAAAACTAGCTCTAATACCACTGTAATGTTCCTGACTTGGCTAGTCTAGGAAACACTGCTAATGTGTGTGTAGGATCAAAGGTTTACAACATATAAATGATCATACAAATAATAAACGTGACAAAGGACTACAAAGTTTGTATTATTATATCTCTGTAGATTACAAAATGGACGAATGCGGATGAATAAACTGACAATACTCGACTAGATCAACAGACAAAGGATCTTAGCCGGAATACAAATAAGAAACTGCGGCTAAATAAAATAACAACACTCGGCTAGATCAAAAGACAAAATGATCTTAGCCAGAATACAAATAAGTAACTAAAAGATAATACCCGGAGCTAATGAATCTGGACCCCGGATGGATACCCCTGGGGAATGCGCCCCTCTTCTTCTGGCAAAATGTGTCCTAGTGATTCCACCATTGGAATCAGACGAGATATGTCTCAAACGACCGCCTTGGTATACTAGGAAATGGGTCAGAAGGGTTTCCATGAATCTGGTCTGATGCTCGCTCTGGAACCCCAAATGTGCCCGCCAAAAGTGTCGCACATCCAAGTCTGGAAAATGTGTCCCAGTTGATTCCTCCGTCAGAATCTGATGAGGAACTAGGAAAAATATGCGCCTTTCCCTCCTCTCAAATGGGTTGGAGGGAAATCTCAGAATTCTCCCTTGATGGGATAATTTGACTAAAACCCTCTCAGAAGTTGCGCCCTCACTCTAGATGAATGCGCCCTTGCTGATGGACACTGTATAACTGCTACTGAAGAATGATGGAAGACCTAAATGATCTTCCCGGTGACTAGGGTGTGTCTCTCAACACCAAAATCATCCAACTAGTGTCTTCTTCCTGGAATCCATTGAACTATCTCTCCTGAGATGTGCCTCTCTCCTCAATGACAAGTCATAATCTGCATAATGATGAATTAGGTCGTTGACCCTTCCTTTATAGCTTTCCAAAACCCTAAATCCTTGCTGAAACCCTAATTCATTATTGACTTCCAAAACCATAAATCATTGTTGAAACCCTAATTCACTGTTGATTTCTTCCCTCCAAGTGACTTTTACTTTATTTTATTATTCCTTGATTAAATCACTTAATTAATTAATTATTTTACCTCTAAAAAGTGATTTATCCATCCTTATGGCTTCTTCAGCCACTGAAAGTCACTTCTCATCATCTTATCCTATAGTTCTCTTCTTCCCGATTCTGATGAGCTATTACACTAAGAGGTTATGAGGAAAATGTATTGTGACTATGCATTATGGCGAGTATTGTATTTCGAGAGAGGATACTGTGAGAGAAAGAAGAGGAAGTTACAACGGGTTTTTCTATAGGTTGTATCCCTTCATTTGATGGATAATAATAAAGGAAGGACCTGGAAATTGCTCTGGTGGACGTAGCCCACACTAGGTGAACCACGTAAATCTGTGTCTCTCTTGTATTGTGTATCTTCTGTGTTTTGTTTCCGCATTTGTTTTATTTTATTGCTCCGCAGTCCTATTTTTCTAACAGTAGATGCCACATGTTGGGGAAGAGAAGGATACTTTAGGTGTTGGATGTCAAACTCCAGCTCATCAATTCACCTTATTTTAATATCTAATAGATTCCTCAATGAAACCAGAGCTTGATTAAGTTCCCCTAGATTAACCAATATTTGTTTTAGTGCATATCTATTTGCTTGGGATATTTCATCATGTTACCATAGGATTATTTTAATATTTCTCCAATTTGGATCCATCTCTGACCATGAAAAACAACAACTATAAAAACCCCACAACCTAGGTCTTGACAAAGGGTCTCCTATTCCAGTTTTGATAAAAAAAAAAAACAAAGGATGAAATTTGAGAGGGTTTAAGGGATCCACAAGGAGGGAGAGACTAACATTACAACCCATAAGAGAAAATCCTAAAACCAAGATAGGCCTATTCTAAAACCCTAAAAAATATGACATCGAATGAACACCACCACCACACAGAAACTGAAGCAATTTCCAAAGAAAAAGAGACCCAACAAGAGAAAAAATATGAATAACCCTCCTGACTACCAAGGAAGAGAAATACATAACCATAGAGAACTCGCATAAAATTTTGAACTGTCATGATGCAAAATGAATTACCATCCCAATACCATTAC
Organism: Picea engelmannii; assembly: GCA_009831015.1. Lineage (NCBI taxonomy): Eukaryota > Viridiplantae > Streptophyta > Pinopsida > Pinales > Pinaceae > Picea > Picea engelmannii. The sequence goes on from ML815128.1 coordinate 329,189, forward strand.
TCCTAAAATGTGCGAGATAAGGTATTAAACAAACAACAATCCACTTTGATTGCCACATGTGTCTTCACAAATAAAGAGGAAGGTATGAGACTATGAAATGGGTATATCCCCCCTTGTCCCATTTATTTATAATACACCAACATTCAAATTCAACACAAACTTATCCCAATGGTCTTTTAGAGCATTTATCTCTCTTTTAACATGCAAAATTATGAAGTTGTCAAAGTCTTCAAGGAGAGAAAATGTACAATAGATAATATTGTTAAATGCATTGTTATCAGACTGATATTTTTTAATGGTCACTCGAACAACGATCATAGAGTCCAAAAGAAACATAATTTTGGTTACATTCTGATCTTTCGTAACGCACACACCTTTCCATAAAGTGAAATATTATGCAACATTGATTAATACATTCACCAGTCACCAAGTCTAGGAAGCTATAGTATTTCCTTCGGGATCAAGTATATAATTCTTTCTTGCGCCACAATTTCTCCTAAATTTTAGATGTAATAATGTTTTTAATATTGTCATGTAGATTAAGCTCTTCCTAGATACCCCAATGGTTCAGCCAAGACTTTCCATGTTTATACCAACCTTGCTTGAGCCATATGTAGTTTTTACTTGATTTTGAAATAACTTTAGGAAGCATATTGTCTTCCACATTGATTATCCTATTCTTGTACATTAAATAACGAGTATTAGTCATGCTCTCAATGGGAGAAATCATTTATTTTCTCTTGAGGTTAGGATAGGGTATGCTACCTTGAATTTATGATCCTAAGTTATAAAATACTTTTGGATTTTCTCTGTATTTTTTCTATTTTTCTCCATGATTCTCTATATATGATGTAGACCCAAACTTCACAACCATGTAATATAATACGAGTTATGAGAGTCTCAAAGAAGATTTTATTCTTATCCCAAAGCCAAAAGTCCATTAATTTACAAATATTTTGAAGTCCATAATAATCTTTCCACCCTTCATTTATCATTTTGTCAATTATATAGTTCTAATTGAGATTATGATTAAGATCAATTCTGAGATATTTTTATGAAATCACTTCCTCTAAGCTATTATTGTCATACATGAAAATGGTAGAAAAATTAGTTGTTTGTTGAAATCATCGAGACTCCTCACTATAAGAACAATATTGTCATATAAGGAAGAATGATTACAATTCTCGCTAGAGATGTGTTGACACATATTTCTTCTTGCAAGTAGCCCTCAAACTTCTCAATGTATATGCCAAAAAGGGTAGTGGATAGGGGATAAACTTTCTTAACTCCTATATTACAATTAATTTATTTTGACTAGCCCTCAATGTTCCTTATGAGTACATCTCTCAAAGTGAAAGGAACGTTTAGCTCTTCTAATCTATTATAAAGGTTAGTTATGGGCATTGCATCAAATTATTTTCTAAATTCAATGAATTAACACAGGGTCTTGGTTTTATTATTACAAAACTCATTTGCAACTATCCTAAGAATAACAAGGTGGTCCAAATTGAACGATAACTACTGAATCTAGCTTGGCATTTAGCTCTTTTTCCATGGATTTCTACTCATATGTTGATTTTTTTTTTCCATAATAATTCCATATAACTTGGATAAGATAGGGATAATCATGATGGTCCTACAATTAAAGCGATTGAATTTATCCATGCATTTAAAATTAGAAAAAAATAGGCTTTGAATGTAGGGGTTAAGGAAACCCTCCTTGACTATTAAATTAAAGAGCTTGTGAATGTAAAGGATGAGAATACGACCTCGACTTTTTAGGATTTTTGTTTGGTATCTATTGGTATAGCAATTTTCATGGATATGTGGGTCCAATTACCACCAAATGGTTTTGAAATTTACTATAAAATCAATCCAATTAAATAACTAATTTAAATCTAAATCTAATTTAACATAATCAAACGAAACCTAACTAATACTATTTTTAATTTACTATAATGATTAGGAGCAAAGTAAATTTAAATATTACATATAGAACTGAATGATTAATTACCAAGAAAATAAATAATTCATAATCTCAATAATTGTATACACTAAATATATTTTGTAACGTGTAGAAGATTAAATCACACATTTATGTATCCAAAAATAATAAATAAAAAGATATTAGATTATTAAATTCAATTAACAAAAATAGTTTCAAATACTTAAGTCATACACCATAAAACTTGCACAAAGTAGCCAAAGAATAGTCTCATCACCACAATTTAGAATGCCTTTCCATTAATCACTAGCATTCCAATCCTTCATTACATTTTGATAATAGTATAAAAAACATAGTTTCAAATCTTCCAACCAAAATAAACACCAACATTTAAATTGAGCTCAATAGTACTATCACCTTGGATGGATTCTTTGTTCCTTCCTTTCATTATACAACTACAATCAATTATTTTTCCATACAAGGTTTCGATTCTTGTTTCCCATAATCATTAGAGAATACATTTCGAAACAATTGCAACTCATATCATTTTTAATCAATAGTCTCTCTCTCAATAACACATCAAAATTAGTTAGGTACATGACTCATGATTCTCATATCATTTTTAATCAATGGTTTCTATTTTAATAAAAAATCAAAATTTGTTATGTATATGACTCTTCATGATTAGGAACTTTGAATTTCTTTTTTTTTAAATTGCTTATTATTATTTTTATTATTGAAGAATTGAATAACTAGTTAGGTACTTACTCATGTGACACGTGGTTGTGTTATTCGATTGTTACCACTATAACACTAGGCATGTCAATTTGACCCCTCACATGACACACAAAGTTAGTTGAGGGTTTTGAATTGATGACTTCACATAAACTTCATTACTAACTAGAACCCCTAAGATGCTTCCTTATTATTTTAAATACACACATGTAAATTAATAAATACAAAAATAAAATTAATAATAAATAAAACTATTAAAATAATAAAACATGAAAAATCAAAATCAAAATCATGAACCAATTTATTTAATTTTTTTCAAGCATTTTCACCATCAATTTGACAAAAAAAATAAAAAAAAAATCTCAAACTATTCCCCACATTCTTAGCTTCCAACTTTAATCTAAAAGATAAATTCATTATCCCACATGCACTAGGGAAAATTAATTCTATGAGTTTATATTATTATTTTGTTTTCATAGAATAATTTATGAAAAGTGGTTAAAATTAAAAATAACAAAGTTAAATGGATATCGTAATAAAAACTAAAGTAAATAACAAAGATATCAAAAGTCAAACCAGGGTGAAATATGGAGTTTTCTTAATCTAGTTGTTGTGTGTTACCTCATTTTAGTATGAAGGAGTGAGCCTTTGCGTTATCAGTGTTATTTCTTCTCTGTATTTGATGTAGTCAATTCTCTATTGGCTGATCCCTCTCATTTATATCGATAGAAAAGATACTGCTTTATAAATGAAATTATACTTTATATAATTTTGATTCATTTTTCTACTAAAAAAAGTCCATCTAAAACATCCGGAACCATCGAAGAGCATCCGACATACGAGCATATGAAAGAACCATTGAACATTCCAACAGAGTATTCCCTAAATATGAATAAAATAACTTATCTAATCAACATGCCACATCACCTACTCAATCAACAAATTAATACCATTATTTGCCACGTGGATACAGGTGACACGTCATCTTCCATGTCACCAAAATTTTTGTGGTCAATAACTTTATGTCTAAAACTCGGAATGGAAAAAAATGTATATCACCGGAAAGCTATTGATGAGTAGAAGACAATGGTGGACTTAAAAGTAGGAAATGTTGACATCGCGTGAAGCAAAATTTTAACAATATTTGATTCCTTGTTTGCTCACTCCTTCCTTTAATCTGTTGTTTTGTCATGACTCCTGGCCATAAATTTTGTTCTCTTATTTTTTATAAATCTTGAAAAATAAATAAAATAGACAATATTAATATTTTTTTAAAAATATTCATTTTAAATAATAATAAAAAACAATTTATTTACACAAACATAAATAAAGTGATGAAAAAATAAATCATCTAATGATTTGTCCCTAGAAATTTACATTTGAACCCAATTTGATTTTGTAAAAATTGGATCTGAAATATAGATGGAATGAGTTATTGTTTAACAGCTATTTGTTGTCTTCTAAGCTATGAAGTCACGACTATTTATCTCACATTGGTTGGGAGAAACAATTTTTCATAGTTTATATTTTTTTATCAATCCGACTTATTAGGTGTGTGATTCGCATACAATGAGCTAGTCGAACACTTAGTTTAATTTTAGTATTGACAATATTCTAATTATAGAATTTTCCCTCCACATAATCATGTACACGTCAATAGACAGATGGAATGCAATACAGGATAAACCCGTGACATGGCGAATGAGTTGGTCCAAGGAAAATCATCCAGATACCACAATTATCCATATATCAAGACATGCATGCAAACAAATATTCTTGCTCAAATTCTAAAGACTACTTTCTATTTTTTTATTCAATTTTTTAATACTTTTAGTTTTTATTAATTTTTTTTAATTTGTATTAATCTTTCAATCAAAGAGTAATTAATACATTTTTGGTTGGAACTTTTATTGTTAGTTGCAAATCCTAGACCCTATATTTGTTATAAATAAACTTCTTTTCAAAATGAATAGCATCATATATTAGTGTAGAGAATGTTTAAATGTTATGATATGATTTTCCTTCATTTTGAATATGTCCTTTAAATATGATTAGGATGCAATTTTCAAAAGTTGTGTTAAGCATGTTAT
>ML815128.1:336138-370016 GCA_009831015.1 Picea engelmannii
GTCGGCTTGACTGCTAGCTGTCAGGACTCGTGTTTCAGCATCGTGGCGGCCTCCTCTGTGTCTCAGCATCTGTTCTGAACTGAGTACCAGCTCCGTGTTTCAGCATCTGCATGAACCGTGTAACTGCTTCGTGTTTCGGCATGCATCCTTGGACTGTGTAGCAGCTCCCGTGTTTCAGCATCAGCTCAACGGTGGCTTTGGGCAGTTCTGTGTTTCAACATCGGTCTGAAATACTATTCTGCAAATATGGACACTTATGCACTTCTAATCAATGGTTAGGTTCAAAAGTAATGTAAAGTATTATGCAAAACAAATTAAACATATAGTAATGAGAAAGGACGTTGTATACCTTGAGGTGATCAGATGAAGTGATAATATGGGTCTAAATATAGGTGATGAAGGGTATAACAATGGCAAAAAGTATGAGTAAAAGGGTACAATATGTGGTCTCAACAATACTAACTTTAAGGAAGTGTATGAAACTTTGTGCCACTCTAACCATGTTGAAGAATTGGATTATCATGTGCATAATAATCTCTTGTATCATCTTGGCAAGTTGTGTATTCCACAGGGAGAAAGAATCAACATCATAAGGGAAGCACATTCTTCTCTTATTGCTGGTCATTTTGGTGTAGGCAAGACAGTGGCTAATTTGCAAAGATATTGCTACTGGCCTAAGATGAATGAAAGTGTTTCGTGATATGTTCGAGGATGTTCGTTGTGTGCTACAAGTAAACCTATTAATCAAAAGTTGGGCTTGTACACTCCACTTCCAGTTCCTTCTCGACCTTGGAAAAGTATTTCCATGGATTTTGTTGGTGGTTTACCTATGTCGAGAAGAGGTCATGATTATCTTTATGTTGTGGTTGATCGTTTTAGAAAGATGTGTATTTTGATGCCTTGTACTAAGCAGGTAACAGCAGAACAAATGGCACAACTGTTCTTTCAAAATGTTTGGGTGCATTTTTGTTTGCCTAAGTCCATTATTTCTGGTCGGGATTCTCGATTTGTTGGAAGTTTTTGGTAGAGTTTATGGGCACTCATGGACACTAAGCTTCAAAAGAGCACATCTTTTCATCCGCAAACAAATGGTCAGACAGAGGTGGTAAATCGTACAGTAGTGCATCTTCTTCGTTCTTATTGCAGCAAGCATCCTAAACTTTGGGATGAACATTTACACTACATTCAGCATGCATACAATCAAGCTAAGCACTCTTCAATGCAAACGTCGCCATTTGAGGCATGTTTTGGCTATTTGCACAAGTCGCCTTTAGATTTTATCTTTGGGAAATATATTGTTGTTGATGGTCAATATGACATTGATAGGGCAGAGAAGTTCATTGAACAAATTCAGTCGATACATCAGGTGGTGCAAAAGCAGTTGGAAAAGAGTCAGGCCAAGTACAAAACGAGACATGACAAGCATCGTGTTGATCATAGTTTTAAAGTTGGTGATGAAGTTTGGATTTACATCAGCAAGGAGAGGCTTAAAGGAGAAGGTAAAAAGTTGAAACCAATTCGATATGGTCCCTTCAAGATTGTTGACAAGATTGGTAACAATGCTTTTCGTTTAGATTTGCCTCTTTAAATGAATATGTATGCAGTTGTTAATGTTGAGAATTTGAAGTTGTATGAGCCTCCATTGATTGATGATCAAGGAAAGCATGTTCAGATTCCTTCCATAGATGATTTTTCTCCAGAGTATCTAACAGAATTGCAGGAAGACACCATCCTTGACAGGAGGATGCGAACTTCGAAACGAGGAAATGTGGAGTATTTGTGAGTTGGTATTAAAGGGAAGAATCCAAGCAAGGCCAAGTGGATTGAGGTTGGAAGGGTGAGGGAACTTTACCCTCATCTTCACATAGACTGAAATAGTCTTTTGGAGGTCCAAAAGTTTCCCAATGGGGAGGTGTGATCAGGGGATCAAATTTTGCTCAAATTTCAAAGTGCTCGGAATGCGACGAAAATAGTGCCATTGCGTCCGTCTCGTCTTCCTGATTTCGGCGGTATATTTACTTTGTCAAATAGAATCCATATGGAGAAGATATCGCGATCTGTTCGTCAAGCCAAACAGGCAAAAAAAAAAATTGATGCTGACTATACCAGTCCGTACAGTCCGTACGTTCTGACGTGGTAGGACTGTACGACCTACAGAAGTGACATGGAAAGCATTCATTGGTTGGAAGCTGTCGAATCCGGAAGTGGCACATGTTCGTTTATTGGCAAATGGTGTGAGGACACGTGGCCCAATCCGTGGGCGCCACGTGTCACTCATTGTTTGGTTTATATTGTTATGTAAAATTTATGGTGGAGTCCGCGGGGTTCGACCCCCGGACCTCCCTCCACACAACGACTTCACATAACCGTCCGACCAATGGACCAATGGTTCTAACTTATTGTATGAATGAGTTTTAATATATTTAAAATTACATATTGTAACCGTTGGAGGGGGGTCGGGTCGGGGCTTAGCCCCGACCCATGGTCGTTTGAAATGTAATATGACCGTGTTATATATGTATAGCCCGACATTTGTGTGCGCACGAGTTTATAAAACATGGCCCATGATTTTTATATACACCATATCCCGCGACCTGGAGCGCGTTACGGTTTGGTAACGGTTGTAACCTTTGTTAACCACTTTTTGTCAAAGCACGAGGTCACATGACCCATATGCCCAGGTGCCTACGCGGTTAGGGGCTGGCATGCCCTTAATCATCCTATGGTTTGCACCATTGGCGCGGTTGCGCCCGGTGCTGGGTTTTCATGCTTTAAAATGCGTGTGAGCCAGGTTCAATCAAGAGGGGTGCGTTTTGTAGATGCAGAGACAACAAGCTTGAAGGGGAGACTTCCAGGAGGCCTAAATTCTTCATTTTTCGACCGATTGAGGTGCCGAAAGAGCCCAGACAGGGGTTTTGGGACGCTCTGAAGCCATTGGAGCAGTCGGTTTGTCATTTTGAGCATTGTAAGACATGTTTTTGAGAAATTTTGAGCAATTAATAATAATGAACCATTGGAAGTTGGACCAGGAGATGTAGCCCATAAGAGGGGTGAACTCCTTTATCAAATTATTGTGTTTATGTTCTTATGTTCATTGATTATGTTGCCGTCTATGTATAATTTGCATAAGTAATCCTTTAATCTATGTGTTGCAAACTGATCCTTTTGATTTAAAACACATAACATTCACTTGCAATAAATTTCAAGTTTTTCAAGTCTTCTTCATTTTTAGATCAGGGTGAGTGCAAACCCTACCCTAAACCATATCCTTAAGATCTATACTCTACTCTTAACCCTTTCCACACCCAATCCCTAAGTGCATTATGACTAAGCCCTAAGTGCATTATGTGTTTATCTATTTTAATGATATGATCATTCACCTGTTGTTTAATAATGATATTTTATGGATGTGATCATTTACCTACTTTTTAATAATGATTTCACATGGTTTAATGATGATTATAGTAAGTTGATTCTGCTTTTTTATTTTAATATAAGCATAATCTTTTAATGGATTCAATATTCCTTATATGGAATATTTATACTTCTTTGAATGTTTTTCTTAATTCATTTTTAAATCATTTCATCTTTCACATTTCTTACTTTTTTTGGTGATTTGATTTGATTGTTTATCATGTTTTCTCATGTCTCTCTAGGATTTCCCAAGATTTGACGTTCTTCAAGATTTGACTATTGTTGTCAGTTGTTTACAACCTAGTCATGGGCATAGAAGGTTAAATTTTCATGGAGAAACTATACTTTTTTTATTTTTCCATCTACAGATATCAACCACTTTCCCAATGTATTCAAACGCGCCTATGCAAGTGATGATAAAATGGACTTTGGGCTCTAAACATGCAGTTTGGTGGGATGTGTTGAGATCAATACTATGTATCCACCTTTGGATGGGTGGGATTCCATAAACAATGGAATCGTTTACAACCATTGTGAGATTGTAATTGTGTGCATTGTACATGGATTGCCACCTTTTTCAATGTAGAAATTTAGTTGGTATAATGTATACACTCTATCTGTATCAAAAAATACTATGTTAGATATTGTCACTTAATTTTTTAGATTACCTCTCTCTCTATCTCCTACATATACCCCTCTCTCCTCCTCACTTTGTATCCCCTTCCCTCTCTATCCCCCACTCTGCCCCATTTTCTGTCTTTACCTATTTACCTCCCTTGTCCCTCTCTCCCCCCCTCCTCTCATTCTCTCTCTCTACTGCCCCTCTTGGTATCCCTGTCACTCCATTTCATACTCTGAAACACCCCCTCTCTACCCCCCTTCTCTCTTTAACTCTTTCTACCCCCCTTCCCTCTCTCTCCCCCGGCTTCTCACTCTCTCTCGAGCCCCCTTATTTGTCTCCCTCTCCCTCTCTGTCACACTCTCAAACACTCATTTTCTACTTCCCCTCTATGTCTTTCTTTCTCTGCCTCTCACACTCTTACACACTCTTTCTCTCTACCCCCCTCCTTCCTCCCTCTCTCGCCCTCCCTCCCTCTCTCTCTCCTTTGTCTCTCCTACATCCACGATCTCTCTCCCACCTCTCTCTCCCTCTACATCCCCTCTCGGTCTTCCTCTCCCACCCTCTCACACTCTCAAAAAATCCATCTCTATCCCCCTTCTATATTTATGTATTACATATAACCCTCACTCTATCACTCACCATATCCCCCTCCCTCTCTCTCCCCCACTCTCCCCACCTTTCTCTCCTTTCCTCTATCTAACCCCCCTTCCCTCTCTCTTCCCCACTCTCCCCACCTTTCTATCCTTTCCTCTATCTAACCCCCCTTCCCTCTCTCTCCCCCACTCTCCCCACCTTTCTCTCCTTTCCTCTATCTAACCCCCCTTCCCTCTCTCCTCCCCTTCCTCTCACTCCCTCTCTCTACCCCCCCTCGTTGTCTCCCTCTCCCTCACTCTATTTGTATTCCTCTCTCCCCCTCTCACACTCTATTTATTATTCTCTCTCCACCCCCCCTCTACATCGCAAGGCAAGAAATGGCCCTGACCTAGACATGTCAAGACCTATACCTAGACCTAGACATAGCAAGACCCGGATATGGAAAGACCTATACCATGACCTGGACCTATACGATAACTATGGCATAGACCATGACATAGACCTAGAGATAGACATATACTATGACCTAGACCATGAAATAGACCTAGACATATACCTAGACCATGACCTAGACCCCTCTAGCTCCATCCAATCCTAAGCATAACCTATACTTGACCCTTTACCCACTCAACACTTGAGCCTTAAATGCACTATGCATATACCTCTTGTTAAAGGCCCCACAACCCTTACACCAACATCTTGGTGGTCTAGCCATTACTCTATGTTTAAAAGAACTACCAATCATGAGCCCTTAGGTCTTAGTTGTCCCCAAACCCCTATAAATTTTATTCATAAATATGTTTGGTCTACAATAAATGTTATATCTGTTGCATTAAGAGCACAGACATGCTCTTGTGACCTGAAATCCATGAGGTTGGTCACTCATCCCTTCCTATCATGAGTGCATATGCATTCCTAGAACATGTACATGTTATAGGAACGTGCATGCATTCTTATTGGGCATTTTTATGTGCCAAGCACACTCCTCAACCTAATATATCTCAAAAAATTGAACAAGATCAACATCTACAACCAAAAATAGCAAGAAAATACAAGTTTTTTTTTCTTTTTGCCTTGTTGTTTAATTCATAAACAATTTTGTGATATTGCAAGACAATTCTGGGAAGAATTGGAAGAAAAATTTGTCCAAGTGGAATTTGAATTGTTGGTTGTGGCTTCTTTTGTAATACCAAGACAAGTTTGTCCAATTGGAATTATTAGTTGTGTCTTTTTGTGTAATACCAAGAAAAAATTGTCTAATTGGAATTGGAATTGTTAGTTGTGTCTTCTTGCGTAATACCAAGACAAATTTGTCGAATTGGAATTGGAATTGTTGGTTGTGTCTTCTTATGTAATACCAAGAAAAATTTGTCCAATTGGAATTGGAACTATTAGTTTTGTCGTCTTGTGTAATACCAAGAAAAATTTGTCCAATTGGAATTAGAATCATTAGTTGTGCCTTCTTTTGTAATACCAAGACAAATTTGTTCAATTGGAATTGGAATTTTTAGTTGTGTCATCTTGTGTAATACTAAGACAAATTTGCGGTGGGGTGATTGGAAGCCAAATTTTCTCTTTAACTAGGGGGAATCGAGAAAACCAGGACATAAATTCCTCGAGGAAACAAATATGCATTGAAAAAGTAGAAGAATAAAGAGAAAAGGAAAGGTTATGTATGTCAAAGAGTAGGGTTTTAGAAGAGGGAAATCTGATTTCTAGCTGAATAGATCAGTGTCGATGTTGTTTATCCTCCATCACCACAAGGAAATCTCATAAATTCAGTAGAGACCAATCCAATCTATATATAATCAAGACAAGTTGTTGCATGGATGACCAGATTATGGAGTATTTGCTTGGAGATGATTATATAATGGATGAAATTAGAGAGGCAACTGGTGCACACCATTCTGGTGAAGAAGTTCCTGTGGTACAACCTCTTGTTGGACAATCAAACATTCTAGAAATTGGTAATAAATATCGTTCTAAAGACTGTAATGCATCTCGACATGTCTTGTCACAATCAATTGTTATAAATATCACAAGAAAACATCATTTTCTCCAACAAACCTCTCATATCATTAAATGCAATATCAAAACCCTTATAAAGTATTCTAATAGAGGAGATAGCCTCAACACAGGTGGCCCAAACGAATTGTGGGCCTTCACTCGTAGTCTACCTCATTCTGACATGAATTTAATTGGAGTATTTAAGGGACTAGTACAAGCTTTCTTGCATGATAACACTAGGCATTCTTCCCACCAAAAATATGTACTAAATTTGAGAAGGGGATCTAGGGACCATGAACCCCATATTAAACCCTTTCATGAAATTACACAGATACAATTGTATGAGATATTTAGGACATTACATAGTGCACTTATCTTGGGACAAAGATATTTCCATAAATTAAATCCTTGGTATGTTTGAATAAACAAAATTCGTAACACCAGGTTCAGTGAAACCTTCTATTAAATTTTGAATAACTAGCATCAATGTTTTATTCATTGGTCATTTAGTGGACTCACGTGTTGGAACTAATTTTTTTGCAGGGAACAAATACAAAATGGTTTCCCAAAGAGGTAATGAATGGGGCACTGATTATTTGTTGGTGCAATTCTTAGAGGGAAAGTATACTCTCATGTGATCAGTAACAAACTCTGGAGGCATTGAATTTCTGATTTGGTCGATGGTTATTAAAGGAGAATGTTTTACATAGGATGGAAGAACATGGAAGAAAGAAGAATTTCCTTTCATTTCCTTGCCTTTCCATTCCATGCTTTGACTTTCCATTCCATGTCATGCCATGCCTTGCATTACTTTCCTTTCCATGCCATGCCATGCCTTCCATTTCCTTGCCTTGCCTTGCCAAGCCATGCATTTCCTTGAATTTCTATGTCTTGTATCTCCATTCCATGCCTCTCCTTGCCTTTCCATGCCATGCCATGCCATGCCTTGAATTCCCTTTCCTTGTCATGCCTCTCATTCACTTTCCATTCCATTCCATATGTTTCCTTGTCTTGTCATGCCATGCCTTTCCTTTCCTTTCCTTTCCTTTCCATGCCATGAATTTCCTTTATATGCCATGTCATTCCATGCCATGCCTTGCATTTCCTTGCATTTTTGTGCCTTACATTTCCTTTCCTTTCCATGCCATGCCTTGCCACAACATGGCTTGGATTGGCTTGCCATGCCTTCCATTTTATTTACAAGATATGTCTTTCCTTTCCATGTCATGCCTTGCATTTCCTTGACTTCCCATGCCATGCTATTCCATGCCTTGCATTTCCTTGACTTCCCATTCCATCCCATTCCATGCCTTCCATTTCCTTGAATTTCAATGCCATCCCTTACCATCCCATGCCATTCCATGCCTTGAATTTCCTTGACTTTCTATGCTATGCCTTTCCTTTCCATGTCACGCCTTTCCTTTCCATGCCATGACTTTTCATACCTTGTATTTCCTTACCATGCAATTCCTTTCCTTGCCATGCCTTGCCTTGCCATGCCATGCCTTGCCTTTCCATGTCATACCTTTCCATTCCATGCCATGTCTATCCTTATAAGGTATTAAATTGTCAAACATATGTAATAAGCACTGAGAAAAGCCTCAGTTTTGGAGATCCTCCAACAAATGTTTTTTCGGGAAAAAGAATGATAGCAGAGGGGACCCACTATATAAAACTTGATTTATTGGATCCAATGCAGCCGATGGTTCATCCATCCAAGTCTTAGTTTGATTTTTATTGCAAGTTGAAACTTGCATCCTCAATCCATTCAAGGACATGTTGGGAATTTGTTCTGGGGGCATAAAATCCAAACCGAGCATCATAACAGAGTTATGTAAGATCTCGCATGTTTGTTTTCTTGAAAATTGACCTCTACCCACAATCCCACAACACATTTTTCTTGAAAAAATTGACCTCTTGTTCATAAATTACACTATGCCTCATTGAAAAAAACCCTAGTTCTAGAGATCCTCCAAAAATATTTTTTCAAGTGATTAAGGGCATTTTCCCTTGTGACCTTCGGTCATGTCACAAAAAAGAAAGATCGAATTTAGAAGAAAGAACCTACCCTCGTCTATATCAATGCATACAAGAAATAACTACTTTTATAAAGGGAGAGAGATAAAGGAATAAAAATATTCCTTATACCTTGAATCCTTTGTTGTTCGATGTCAATCCCCACTCTCACTTCTTGAAGCACTCCTGATCTCTGTCGGAAGTAGCCTGCAATAGGAAACTAAGAATAGACTGCTACAAGGTAGTTATACATTCAAATAACATATATCATGTGCATAGGTTCAACCATATATAAAATAAATTAACATATAATGAACCGATAAACACACAATAGGAGGGAAAGAGAACTTTTCTATTACCAACAATGTGAGAAAGGTAGTCACAACTTGATTTAGCCTTCAACACTGGTTTAGAGCCAACTACTCTAGGTTTCTCCAAATACCTTCAAGTATCAAATCAAGTGGTAAGGATTCTTCCTTGGATAACTCAACATGGATAGGAACACACTCTGTAGTTATATAGAGAAAGGAAGGAACACTGGAAAATGAATTTTCAATTATAAGATGCTAGTGAGAGAATGAAGGGATTAGGGAAGCTTTCTAAAAACTCTATACCTTGCACCTTAGTTCTTCCTCCTCATATGGTATGGTTCATTTATACCATCCTTTATAGGTTAAGGAGGCTTAATTCCATTTGGTATGAGCTTAGGGAGGTTGGAAAACGATCCAAATCGAAGTCGCCACCCGAAAAAAGTGGAATTATTTTATTTTTTCCATTTGAGGGAATCCATGGGATGCAAGCTTGCAAGGCACAAATGTCCGCGTGTTTCATAAAGGAAACCTGTGTATATAAGAAAAAGTAAAGTTTTTTAGGTGACTTTGATGAGGGATGTTGGGATTTTGATTAGCAAGCTAGGGGAAGGATTAGGCCATGTCACAAATACATAGGTGTGGAAATATGTGCTATAACAGATTCCCCCTGATGTGTGAGGTCAGCAGGGAAATTGATGGCCGAAATATATTATAACTCTAAGTGATTTGAGATCTTTTCATCAGGTGACTTATTAAAGAATTGTATTAAATGAGAATAAACTAAAGTACACCATAAAGAAGGAAAATCTCAAAAGGAAAGAGACATAAGAATGCAATATGAATACAAATAAATTCATAACGGAGTTCGTCCGTAGTGGACTATGTCTCCGAGTCCTGCTCTCAAATCAATAGGTCTTTTTATTAACTCCACAAAAGAATTGGGAAAAATACATAACTATACCTCATTATGGAGTTAAGCTATATAATCTTTGATCAGATCAGAAAACTAACACCACTACTACGTTTGTGGTGTCGTTTTACCTAAAAATGTTTGTCTCCATGCCTCGATCCGAGTCAGACACTTTTTGACCCAAGAGGCACTCTTGCCTTGGTTTGCATGCCAATGCTCCTGTAATAAATGTTGAGAAATATAGAAAATATAGAACTGCGTGCCAAAATATTGAAAATCGCACCCAATTCCATATAGATCCGTTCAGGCTTGCTTGGTCTAACCTCTCGTGCTCTTTCGCTCTCCAAATATTGAACCGGAGGGCCCTTCTTATACCAAAATGCAGGCGGTTATGCCATAAAGAGGAGGTTTGGCGTATTTGTTGGTGGAACTAAGTTTAGGTGGTGGTTAGGCGGAGGTCTCGGGATCAAATCCCGTGGACTCCCCTTTTTATCTCATAGTTATAACCATTTTGGGACGCCCTGCCAAATCTAGCGGGCGACCACTAGAATGATGAAGATGTTGTTATAAAGGCAGATATTATGGTGGAATTTTTGGAGGCAATTTAGTGGTTAGTTTAATAGGAGGAACCGATGTATATAGAGGAACTTCTGCCATACTTGGTGGAGTTCTGTTATATATATATATTTTTAATTATTCTGTCACAAAGCCTCCTTGTGCATTTCGGGGGTGCCACATGGTGCCTTCCTATTGAGCCATGTGGAATCCACTAATTTGTCCACCTGTTTATGCTGATGTCACCTTGCAACACGTGGCTCCTTCTGGGTGGTGCCATATGGCATCACCTGGGGGTGCCATGTGGCACGTTTTTACTCATCCACATGGCACCCTAAAAAGTCCAAATCTGATTGACACGTGGCAACCTCTGGTGTTTCCATGTGGCATGATGACATCATGCTAGCATCATCATGACACATCTCACCCTCTACACTTTCCATGTAGGATGTACGGACACTAACAAAATCCATACTGAAAGTGACATTAGCAGTACGGATGCTGAGTCATCCCTGCTTACTGGGCTAGGTTGACCAAAACTTTGACTTCTTATAACTTTTGATCCATAACTCCGTTTGACAAGCCGTTTGTGCCGTTAGAAATATTGTGACACGATATTAGCAATAATTCCCTTTTCATTGAGTTTTTGTAACTTTGAATTTTGTCCCCTTTTGTTATCTACTAAAGACATTATGAGTGTCCTAATTTGCGTCTATGCGTTTTGAGTTGTTCTTAGCCTTCTTTAAATCCTTTTGGATCATGTCTTCCCAGTAAGAGATTTTTGGACCACCAAAATATTTCATTAATCAACTGGTAAGTGAGGGAAGAGTTCCCTCACCTTATCCTTCTCAATCCACTTTGCCTTGCTTAGATGTATGCCCTTTAAGCCTACTCGAAGATAATCAACAACACCCCTACGTGAAGTCCTCGTCCTTCTTTACAGGACGATATCTTCCTGTAACTCATCCAAGTACTCAGGTGCAAACGCATCAACTGAATGTATTGAAACTTCCTCATCTTGATCCATGATCATGGGAGGCTCAAAACATTTCAAGTTCTTTACGTTGACAACAGAGTAAATCTGTATATACAGTGGAAGATCTAATCCAAAATCATTAGTGCCTCTTTTCTCCAAAATAGGGAAGGGTCCATATCAGATGGGATTGAGTTTCTTGCCTTCACCCTTCAATCGTTCCTTGCTAATGTGAAGCCATACCCGGTCTCCAACTTGGAACTGATGATCAACCCTGTGCTTGTCATGTCGAGCTGTATACTATTCTTAACTCTTCTCCAACTGTTCCCTGACTGCCTGGTATATCTTCTAGGTCCTTTGAATGAACTTGCGGGCTCTGTCCTCTATTTGTTCTTCATTTACATCGGCATCTCTCCCATACATCAAGTCCAAAGGAACCTTTGGTAGGTACCCAAAACATGTCTCAAAAGGTGAACTTTGAGTGGATGAATATAAAGCTCAGTTATAATCATGTTGTACATAGGGTATGTGTTCATCCGATAACTTAGGATGCTTTCTGCAGTAGCCTCGAAGAAAAAGTACAACTATTTGCTTACCACCTTTGTCTATCTGTCGGTCTATGGATGAAAAGAAGTTCTCATGTTCAATTTAGTGTCCATCATTATCCACAAGCTAGTCCAAAAATCCCCAAGGAATTGAGTATCTCGATCTGAGACAATGGATGTGGGTAACCCAAATTGAACCCAAACGTACTGAAAGAAGATATTATCAGTCTGCTCAGCAATGATCTATTTTTTACATGGCATCAACACACACATCTTGCTAAACCTATCCACTATGACATACAAATAATCATGAACCCCTTTGGTCATTGGTAAACCCCCTACAAAATCCATGGAAATACTTTCCCATGGATGATATGGAACAGGAAGTGGTGAGTATAGCCCCAATTTTCTATTAGTGGGCTTACAAGTAGAACACATCACACACCCCTTTACATATTTAGTTACAATTGCTTTCATTTGAGGCCAATAACAAAACCTCTGAAAATGAGCCATAGTTTTTCCTACCCCAAAATGCTGAGATACAAGAGAATTATGAGCTTCTTGTATTACATGGACTCATTCACTTGTAGGAATACATAGCTTCCCAAGATGATAGAGTAATTTTCCCTGCAGACAATAGTTCTCTACCTGTGCACCATGGGTTAGCTTCTCATATACTTCTTTAAAATCTTCATCGATGGCATATTTCTCTACATAGCTATCATGATATAAAGAAGTATTCTTCAAAATAATAGAAGCAACAATAGGAGGTCTAGAAAACATATCGGCTACCTTGTTACTTGTACCCTTCTTGTACTTGATTACCAAATGAAATTGTTGTAGAAAACCCATCCATCTGTAGTGTAGCGATTGTTGCAGTTTGGTCTGTTCTTGAAGATACTGTAAGGGTTGGTGATCTATATGTATGATGGTTTCCTTCCCTAATAAGTAATGATTCCATTTCTTTACGCTTTGAACTAATTCATACAACTCTTTATCATATGTAGGATAGTTAACAACAACTTGGTTAAAAGTCTCAGAGTGTTAATAGATAGGCTTACGATATTGCATCAATAATTCACCCATGGCGTATCCAATGACATATGTCTTGATCTCGAATGGATGTTGAAGATTCGGTAGTGCTAATACTAGTGCGATATTGATCTTGTCCTTCAAAATGTTGAAATCTTTTTGTTGCTTTCCTTCCCACTGAAAAGTGTTCTTCACACTGGTTAAGGCATGCAAAGGAGCTTCTATAAAGGAGAAGTTGGGAATGAATCTCCTCCAATACTGGACTGCACCCAATAAGCTCTGGATCTCGGTTACATGTTTTGGCTCAGTCCATTTGACAATTAATTGAATTTTGGAAGGATCAATCTTCAGTTGTCCTCATCCTATAATATGACCTAAGTATACAAGTGCATTCTTTCCAAATTCACATTTTGACATTTTCACATACAACTTTTCCCTTTGCAAAGTATCCAATACCTACTTTACATGCCTTGCATGTTCATCCCAAGTCCCGCTAAAAGCAAGAATGTTGTCTAGATATATACAATCACAAAGTCATCCAGGAAAGGCTTGAATACATCACTCATCACACACATGAAATTTTTCGGAGCATTGTAAAGCCCAAACGACATAACCAACCACTCAAACAATCCTTGTTTGGTTTTAAAGGTAGGCTTCCATGCATCATGTTCTGCAACCCTGATTTGATAATATCCACTGTGCAAATCCAACTTAGTGAAACAAACAACATTCTTCAATTGATCAAGTAAATCATCTATGCGAGGAAGAGGGTATCGATTTTTCACTGTGATTTTATTTAAGGCTCGGTAATCGACACACATTCGCCATGTGTCATCTTTCTTTGGAACCATCATGATCAGAGAACCACAAGGAGATGAACTAGGCCCGATGACCCCTTGATCCAATAATCCCTGTAACTGTTTCTTGATCTCTTTCATCTCCACATCTTACATCCTGTACATGCCCACATTAGGCAAAGGAGAATCCTGCTGAAGATGTATCTCATGTTGGATTTCTCTCTTAGGAGGTAATCCATCTGGTTCCTGAAAAATATCATCATACTTAGAAACAACATCAATCAATTCCTTTTTATGCGATGGATCACATCCTTGGAAAGCGTTGGATGTTTCGACATCTTTCTCTTTGACGACCATGAGTACATATCTATTATTGGTGGTTATGAGTCTTTTCATTTGTACTGCACTAACAAGTGTTGTATTTACCCTCATGCTGTGAGCTCTAACAATATATTCCACTCCCACTTTAGTAATGTGGTATTTGTTCTCATGAAGAAAGAAGACTGCTTTTCTATCATAAAGATACAGACTTCCCAACACTATGCCACATATATCAAGTCGTACAACATCCAAATCCACTTCATCAATCAACTTTGAAGCAATAAAAAATCTGATCCTACATTGTTTGGTGACATTAAGTTTTGATTTATCACATACCCAACAAAGAGGGTAAGGCTTTGGATGTGGTTTCATTACAAGATCCATCTTCTTGACAAGTGATTCAAATATTAAGTTTACTTGGGAACCGAGATCAAATGATGTATCTATCTTAGTATGTTTAGATACAACTCGTATATGAAATAACTCAATCCTCTTTCATTCATTAATATGAGGTTCATCATTGTAACTTGAACTAGCATGAAGAGAATATTTACCTTGTACTCCATCCACTGTGATCTTTCCTTCATCTCCTGATTCAAAACCAAGATCTTGCTGCACTATAGGAACAGTCTTTGTCTTTCCCTCTCCACTGAATTGTTTTGGTTTATTTTCTGGATGTATTTTCCAATAGTGTTCTTCATCATGACCTCTCCTCTTGCAATGAGTGTAATATGGTTTTCCTCCTTCTCTCATTACTATATAGGTCATCTTGTCCTTTGAACTTCTTGAAAGTCTTGTGTGGGAAATTGGAAGGTTTCTTCGTGGGATCTTCTTGAACTTGTTTCCCCTTATTCTCAAGGTGAGTGGCTTGCACACAAACTTCATCAAGACTGGTGGGGTTAAACAAGAGAAGAGTATGATGAATATAAATGTGAAGTGCACCAATATACTTCATTAAAGTTTCATAAGAATCCAAAGGCATGTTCAATGCTAGAGCTTTCTTCCTAAATTATTCTATGAAACTTTGTACAATTTTATCTTTACTCTGTCTCAAAGTTTTCCATTCCATCATTGCTTTATGTAAATACCCTAATGGATAGAATTTCTTCCTTATCTCTGATTTAAATTCCAACCATGAGGAAATAATATTACCACACTTACTTATGTCCTATAGCTTTCTCTCCCACCATACGAGAGCGGTGCCTTCCAACTGAAGAGAAGCCAGTTGCACTTTAACTTCCTCTTCATCAATATGTTGAACACCACAATATACTTCAACCTGTCGGATCCAATTATCTAATTTCTCAGGATTAGCATCTTCATTAAACATAGGTAAATCAAACTTTACATCAAGCTTTAATAATGGTTTCTTAAAAGAGGCTTTATGGTTAGAATGTTGAGAGTGATGAGAATACTCAGAGGAAGAAGAACTAGAACTTGAAGGAGGCTCAAGAGGATCTCCTCTAGCCCCTTGGTTTACCGAAGCATTATCATCTGCATGTGATTCCTTTTTCTTCCCTTTCTTCTTCATCCTCTTCTCGTAATCTCCATACATTAATTCTACCATTTCTGACATGTGATAAAAGACCAGGTGAAAGTTTTTCTTCTATTCATCATGCTTGTCCTCTTCTGCCATCTTCTTCCTTTGGGATGCACGAACAACTTCGGGATTGGATGTATTAAGAGTTCCTTTACCCTTCTTATTCTTGGCCCTAGTAAGCATTTATACTCAACAATTCAAGTCAAATACAATTTCTTTGATACCAACATGATCTCGGATCTTTTCGTGAGGTGACTTATTAAATAACTTTATTAAATGAGCATAAACTAAAGTACACCATACAGAAGGAAAAACTCAAAAGGAAAGAGACATAATCATGCAATATAAACAAAAATAATTTGATCACGGAGTTTGTCCCTAGTGGACTACGTCTCTGAGTCCTGCTCTCAAATGGGTATGCCTTTTTATTAACTCCACAAAAGAATCGGGCAAAATACATAAGTATACCTCATTCTGAAGTTAAGATATAGAATCTTTGATCAGATCAAAAATCTAACACCACCACTGCGTTCATGGTGTAGTTTTACCTAAAAATGACCGTCTCCATGCCTTGATCCAAGTCAGACACTTTTTGACCCAAGAGGCACCCTTGCCTCGGTTTGCGTGCCACTACTCCTGCAATAAATGCTGATAAATATTGAAAATATCGAACTGTGTGCCAAAATATTGAAAATTGTGCCCAATCCTATACCGATCCGTACAGGCATGCTTGGTCTCACCTCTCATGCTCTTTTTCTCTCCAAATACTGAACCGGAGGGCCCTTCTTATACCAAAATCTGGGTGGCTATGCCATAAATAAGAGGTTTTGCATATTGGTTGGCGAAGATAAGTTTAGGCGGTGGTTAGGCATAGGTCCTAAAATCAAATCCCATAGAATCCCCTTTTTAGCTCGTAGTTATAACCATTTTGGCATGCCCTGCCAAATCTGGCGAGCGACCACTAGAATGGCAAAGATGCTATTATAAAGGTAGATATTATGGCGGAAGTTCTTGCATCAATTTAGTGGTTGGTTTAATTGGAGGAACCGATGTATATAGTGGAACTGTCACCATACTTGGTGGAGTTCCATTATATATATATTGTTTTAATTATTCGGTCACAGAGCCTCCTTGTGCATTTCGGGGCTGCCGCATGGCACCTTCATATTGGGCGATGTGGCATTCACTGATTTTTCCACCTGTGTATGCTCAAGTCACCTCAAGACATGTGGCACCTTTTGGGTGGTTCCACATGGCATCACCTAGGGTTTCCACATGGCACTTTTTTGCTCATCCACATGGCACCCTTAAAAGTCTAAATCTCAGTGACACGTGGTAGCCTCTTGCGCTGCCACGTGGCATGCTGACATCATGATGGCATCATCATGACACATGTCACCCTATGTTATTTCCGCATAGGTTGTATGAATGCTGACGTCATCCGTACGGATGCTGACGTTAGCAATACGGATGCTGACTCATCCCTACTCACTGGGCTAGGTTGACCAAAACTTTGACCACTTATAACTTTTGATCCGTAACTCCATTTGACGAGTCGTTTGTACCATTAGAAATATTGCGACACGCTCTTCACGATCATTCCATTTTCACCAAGTTTTAGGAAATTTGAAATTTTTTCCTTTCGCTGTCTGCTGATGCCATTCTGAACATCCTTATTTGGTTCTGTGCATTCTGAGTTGTTCTTAGCCTTCGCTGGATCCTTTTGGATCACTATGAGACAAGGATGAAATTAAAGAATCCTTGAAGGTTACCATGACAACTGATCCGAAAACAAAAACCGTCAGCCAAAATCAAGTAAGAGTATTATCTTCCCAAGTCAGACATAGCCATGCTCACGAGTGATGTAAGTATGACCGCAAAATCAAATACACTATGGATCCATGGAATATATGAAAGTATGACTAATTTCCATGGCCACAAGAAATACACAATGGATCCATGTGATATATATGAAGTAGAAAACATGGCCATGAGGAATACATAGTGGATCCATGTGAAAGTAGATCATAGCCACAATTAGATACATAGTGGAGCTATATTTCAAAATCAATAACATAGTATATCAGGGACCAATGGAGTGAACAAGATGATTAGGGACAAATGGGGTGAAAAAGATGATCCTATGCAAGTACCAATGTATGTGGGGTGGTACAATATGTCAGGTAGGAGCACAAAATATGTCATGCTCATACTTCACCCAAAATATTCAAAACAATCGATCGTGGTACAAATCTACATTATGTGAATAGTTGTGTTGGGGTCGAACATAGTGAGACACCATTTTATTACTAGTTATTGATGTATACCATTAACAAGCGCGAGACAACCCACCGATGATGATAATGGGCATTGTTGAGGGGGTATCTTAGGCCCTAATAATCATCACATACATGTATTATTATACATTAGACATAGAGTGGATAAATTCAAGTAAATATTTATGAATGCATGTAATAAAGGATAAAAATCACCTTACAAATTATCAGTTGAAGCGGGTGCAACCGCTCCAACCATTTATCTATTGTATAAATAACCCTAAAGGAGGAATAAGAAAGTAGATGGATATCCTTCCCCACATTTATCTCCTTCTTGCTTGGGATTATGTGTGTGTCTTGGTGTGCTTAATGTGTCTCTCTTGAATGTCTGCCCTAATTCCTGAGACTACAACATTTTTGTTCTCTTGTTGTGCGACTTGAACTTGGAAAAGATAGAAAATTTGATCTTGGATGGAATATTCTCTCGATATGGTCATGTAATTGCTTGATATGCTTGTGGAAATAAGAAGCTTGTGTTGAAGAGGAACTTAGAACAACATTCTTCCTGGTGGGTGAGAGTGATCTCAAGAAAAATTGTTTATAAGCATTGATGACCATGTAAAATATTTGTTTTACTGCTCCTAATGATTTTACTATTCCTGGTGATGTTACATGGAATTTTTCTTATTTTTGATGCTTTTAAATGATGTCCTCTTGAAGACAAATCTAAAAAAAAATCAGGACTATATTTATAAATCACGAGAGAAAGAAAACTACAAGATTGGGTTTAAGAGGATCACGAGTTGAAGTTTTTTGTTCCCTTGATTTGTTGTTGAGTATTCTCGTGGAATGAAAATTAAGATTAAAATATGGTGTAGTGCATATATTATGGGAGACCGACTACATACATTGAATTGTTGTTCATCAATATTGACCTCTTCTAAAAATATAAAAAATCATTGTTGACGTGTGAAAGATTTTTTTTACATGGAAATAAAGAAGCCTGCAACTAAAATAATCCGAAAGAATCTTGGTGTAAAAATCAAAGAGATGAAAAAAAAAAAAAATCCATTGTTTCCAGACATGTTGGTTTCTTCAAAGAGGGTAGATTTTATCTTCAAGAGAAGAATTACATGATGTATTGGATGTGCCCGCAATCTACAAGTAAAAATACTATCTTTGGTATGGTTGTTGATTAATGTTTTCACATTAAATATGGGTTGCAAAATTAAATATGGGAGGAAAAATTATGTTGGTTATTTATAATTTTGAGAGGAATAGTAAGAAGGAAACTACATGGAAACTACAAATATTGGACTAGTTTATTCATGAAACTTGTTGATTTATTCCTTAAAGCATACAATTGGTTGAGTTTCCAAAAATATAATACTTGGGCATGAATTTAGGTGTGTGCATGCAATGGGTATTCAAAATCAAAACCATATGAGAAATATTTCCTACAATAAAGGGAAGTGAATAAATATATTGTTTTTGACACTTTACAAGATTGAGGAGTTTGTTGAAAAACAACTTTTACGTTGTTGAAAAGTTAAGTGCACAAGTCATAATATAATTTAATGGTACCAATTGACATTATGAAAAAGTGTGAGAGTCTTTATAAAGGATGGTGGCTAGAGTGTATGGATTTTATGTCATGAAGTCATATATTTTATGTAAAAACATAGATTTTAAAATGTATATAGAGTGAAATATGAAAGAAATGATTATATGAAGGATAATAGTCTTATTAGTATAAAGAAAAAAATAGTCCAGAGTGTTATTTAATATTTAAAATAAAGGATGGAATCAAAAGTGCTTCTTCAAAGGCAGATGATCCTCTCCACTTATTGTAATGTAAGTCAGTTTATCACCTATAAGATCGGGTTCTTGCTGACATCAGTCGATACCCAGTCGACATAATTCATAAGAGTATGGTACCAACAAAAGTGTTTTTTTTTATTTGAGTCATAAGGAGGCCTCCTTCATGTAATATAAGATGATGATTCAATACATTCTAAATATCTGGAAAAAAAAAAGCACAACCATAGAAACAAAAAAACAAGATTGATGAGAAACAGAGCAGTGAGCATAAAACAATGGATTCAAGAAATTCAAAGAGTATTAATTATGAACATGTTGGCAACGATTAAAGAAAGTCAAGAAAGAGACATCGCAAAAGAGACAAATACATAAGATCTTCAAAGACAAGATGATGATAGAAGAAAATTTGAACTAATTGATCCCCTTGGTATAAAAGTGGCAGAATAATTTTTGGATTGTGACCTTGGAAGCCAAAAAGTAGAGAAATGGTAGACTGGAAGAGTGCAGAGTAAGACACTCACATGGGAAGATGAACCATCCTGATACAAGTGTTGTGTAGGTGCGATATGATCCCAGGATGAGCCACTCACCACTCTCAAGGCACTAGAGTTAAAGGTGTAATAATATGATCAAGAGGACCATTGTTGGGTGGGAGTAAAGCACTGTGAGACTCACTAACTACACATCTCACTAACAGATTGAAGACAAATGCGTAAGAGTAGAAGATCATTAGTTATCTGCACACTTCCATGGGATAAGTAAGGATTTGAGTGTGGGGGAGATGTTGAGGGGGCCTCTTAGGCCCTAACAATCATCACATACATGTATTATTAGACATTAGACATAGAGTGGATAAATTCAAGTAAAGATATATGAATGTATGTAATACAGGATAAAAATAACCCAACGAATGATTAGTTGGAGCGAGTGCAACCACTCCAAACATTTACCTATTGTTAAATAACCCTAAAGGAGGAATAAGAAAGCAGATGGATATCCTTCATCACATTTATCTTCTTCTTTATTTGGATTATGTGTTTGTCTTGATGTTCTTAATGTGTCTCTCTTGAATGTCTAGCCTAATTCTTGAGACTACAACATGAGTCATTGTACTATGGTACAATATAAAAAGTGTGAATAAATGTGTTGATGTTGAATACCTGGTAGAATATATCGAGCAAGGGGAATTGATGTATTCCGATCATCAATAGCGAGGGAAACTGCCACTAATGACTATAAGCCCCAAGATACCAAATATGACTCTAGATTCTTGTCCCGGAGAAAGATGTGTTGAAGTCAATAGGAAGATATCCGTTGGAAGGAATCTAATAAGGCATCCTCCATCATCTATCATGAGGGGCAGAAGAAGGCCAAAGGTTTGGAAGGACTTAGATGAACAGATTGTAAGGACCACACCAAGGTATGACTTCGACATGCACCAGATGGAATAGTGCAAGGAAGAGACTCTTTGAATTATCCAATAATGGATATTACTTACAAAGATGAGGAATACACCAATGGGGTCAAATGAAAACCAATCTACCACATGAATCCCTATGTGTGATGATTATTGTTGATGTTGAACACAAGGGAAACCGCTCAATAAGTGACCAGTGATGGTTTGTCATTTGCTAAGAACAAGGTCACCTATCAATAATGGAAATAGGCCTAGGGTGAAAATCTAGGTCATACTCCCAGTGCAATGTGTTGGAGTCAATAAGAGCAGACCATCCAACAAGAATTCAATAGGGACCTTCTATACTAGCACAAGTAAAGGACATAGATACGTGTGATGATGAGACAAACTTGATTGACTCGGGAAGGCTGACATGTAAGGTCAGATACTAACTGTAAATTGGCCAAATCAGGATGAAAATTCACTTGAACAAAAGAACGACAGATTATGTGACTTAGGAAGCATGACTATAAACTATGATACATTTGTGATACATGAGGCATCAACAAACACTCCATGTTGTTGGAAGAATAACCAACCATGGGAGATTATACTCAACAACGAGAAAAAGTCTCATGAAGCCATATTAGACCCAAAATGATGAGATACTGACTCAATATTGTGCTTTTCTCAAGGGTGAAAAAACTAATGCCAACAAAAGAATAGACCCTTTCCCCCCTTCTTTTTTGTTTTTATTTTTTAATTTTTTTAGTCTTTTTCATATTATTAAATCCTGAAAAAAGAATAAAAGAATGATATAGTACAATGGAGGAAATGGGTTTCCCGAGTAAGAAAAATGGTTCCAGATCACAAGGAGAATGCCAATTCTCAATGAAAGGAAGCACGTGTAGGATAAGGACACTTCGGGGAATGTTTCCTCCAGGTTTTACGTTGTCGATTCACAAAGGAATAAATTACAAGGATGGGAATTGGTCTAAATGTAAAAGCAATGCGTTCAAAACGGACGCGTTGAAGATAAAATTAGGACTAAAAGTGCAAGTAGTCAATATGTAATGCAATTGGAACTCATCCTCATTTTGTAAACCCCTGTAAGTAAGCTCCCAATAGTGTTATTTTTCGTAAATTTAGTCTTCCAAGACCGAAAAAAGTATAAAACAATACCAGGGAGAACTCTTGTAGTCAATGTTGACTAGAGTATTCTTTCTTTGTAATTAGTCCATTCCATTTGAAAATGGGTAAACTTACAGCAAATATATGTCCTTTCAAATTTTTTTAATGAGTGTGAAAGAAAACAAGCTCACTCGACAATCTTTTCATTTTTAAGGAGTTTGAAAATAGCTTAACTAAGACTCAAGGATGTAATGGAGGGAGTCCTATAGGTAATAGCCAAAATAAGATTGAGTAAGAAGCATGAAGTTCATTCACAATGTCATGGAAGGACTAAATAGGACTCCCACGCCTAACAAATATTGTAGTATGAGCATTGAAATGCAAAAGCGGTTCTAAACTAGGGTGCCCATGGAAGGTAGGCTCTATCGTCAACAAAACAACATTGTGAGAAACAAGAAAGGCTTATGTCATATATTAATGGGATTGACCCTTGGTTAAATTTGTAATTCCGACTACTAATGCAAATATTGGAGGTGTGTGGGAGCTACTCTAAATGTTAGTTACATGAAAACCTCACCTGCTAGAGTCTTGAAAAGACCCGTTCAACCGATAAAAGGACCAACAAGTACCCAAAATATAGCTTTATAAACCTGTCATGGAAACCAAAAAACTACAACATAGCCTAACATTAATTTAGTTAATGGAAAAATAAAAACTATGGAAAGTGGGTTTAAAATTTGTATAAATAAAGCAATTTTTACCATTTTACCATTTCATTTTAACCAATTAAACTAAAAATTACCTAAAATTGGAAAAACCCTTAAACATTCACTTGACAATTGCGGGAGTTTGGAGCAACGAAATCCTGAGCCATATGGACCAAGTAGGTGATCATCCCATTCTTTCCACTTTCATCTTTTCAAATTTAAATTTTCATGAAAATTTGAGGGTTAGCCCTCCCTTTTTCTTCACAAGTTTGCACATCTGCAGGTTTCCTAAAAATAATGCATGGATTTCCACGCTTGGTAGAAAAACCAGGCATGGATATCAACGCCTGTTATCAAATAAATTCATAGATGCCCATAACCACTTGGAAAAATAAAATACTAACTCTCTTTTCCTTTGGATTTTTGGGCAAGATATTTGTCCACTGGAGGGAACGTGAGAAGGAGGAAGTGGATCAGACTGTATTTGATGAATATTATGCCAAATATGCTCTCCAACAATGTGGAATGTACAATTTGATCCAAATTGGTGGCAGGAAAGCGCAAAAAATATTGCTAAACCTTCTCAATGACTACTGGCACCCCGACGCAAAATCATTCATTCTTGGTGGGTATTCCTTGACCATCACAATTGAGGACATTTAATTTATCACTTGGTTGTTCCACAGAGGTGCAGCTCCAAACTTCACAACTTGTGGAGGAGGTATCTGAACCATTAATGACTATATCATTGTGTATTGTGAGGATGACATAGATAAAATGGGCTCACAAGTGCCAATCAAACAAATCACCAACCTGAGCTTAAAGGTGATATTATGCACCATAGTTCACATCATGGGTTAAAACTCTTTAAACCTAGCCTCATGATCTAAAATGAAACATGGTGTTGAGTGTTTGAGACCTACTATGTTTGACTGGATTTCCACCATGCTTTCGTGCATGAAGGCTCAATTTACTGAATGTAACTTGCTAAATACCAAAAACTTTGGGTTTGGTAGCATCCTCTATACATTGTTCTTTGAGAGGGTTTCGATGATGAGCCCAATGACTCATATTCGGGGACACTTATGACCATGGCCTTCCATGGTCCGATGGACCGATTCGTTGGTCTGTCTAGGAGGAGGGCATATGGCTAACCCATTTGATGATGAATTCATTTCTTGGTGGGAGCATAAGGTCCCATTTATCGAGGACCATACATATGTTAGGATCGACTATACCCATGGTCCTGATGTCATCATTCCTCCTGGTGATGAGCTTGAGGACATAGGTAACTTTTATTTTGTGTTATTTAATTTTTATTTTTTGATTATATATTATATGTACAAATGAAATCATTCTATATTTTTGGTGAGATCCATAATATTAACATGTTCTCCTTTAAATGTGTAGACATATCATCGGCGAGACCAGCAGGGGTTTCATGACACAGTTGTCGGGGAAAAGAGGAGGTTGGATCCAGTGAGGATGCAGTGAGGACTCTACAGAGCGTGGGAAAGAACCTGGAGGCCCTATAGATGGCCGCTATAGATGACCTACCTGTAGGGATGTAACATCATGTAGTGGGAGTAACTCATACATGGGTCTCTATGTTTTGACATCTAGCAAATGATGTTCTTTGCTATGACAGGGTTCACCGACCTCAGGGATAGACTATTATATGTTGAGAGAACCATTTTGTACTGATATAGATTCGGGGATAGTAGCCCACATTTTGTATTATGAACCTCATTTTGGACACACACACACACACATATATGTGTGCATTATTTTTGTATTATTACTTGCAAATGACAAATATTTACATGTGTGAAAAGTGTTCTTATGTGATTAATGAGACAAATGAAAATCTAAAATATAATTAGCGTAGGAATCAATTACTAGATTAGCATGCCTAGGAACATACTCATAAGTAATGAATTCAAATGATCATTCCAAAATATGTACCCTAAGGAAACAACACAATAAGGTCGAATTGTGAACCCAATATAGACCATTCAACTATGAGACCACCAACTGAGAATATAAAAACATGTGAAGGCGTTGAATTCCATGCGACAAAGAATCTCGTAAAAGATCGATAATGGAACTATATTCAAAAACATTATTGGTAGTTTCTTCGAGACACATACCTCCAACAGACACTCGTTGGTTTGTATGTGAGTAAATTACCCAAGCTGTGGAAGCCAAGTTCTGAAAATGGAGACTTGCACAATCTACATATCCAATACAAAATGGCGATTCCTCTTGCATCTGCCACACAAAATAAGCACACAATAATCACTAACAGGAAAAATAAACCCGTGAAATTTCAAAGTAAAGATATGTACAAACATAAGCATTATTTACAAAAGGACTAGTACCCAAGTCGTGAGGCTCAAGCGTATTAATTTTTAAGGTAGAGCCCATTTTTGGGCTCCGACAATGCATTCCCCTAAAAATATACTATCTGATAAGATCCCTTCCCCAACACCCGTCGCACGATATATGGACCGTAACACATGGGGTTGAACTTACTTTCCCCTAGGGCATCCTTGTCCTGGTCATAAACTAAGACAAGGTCTCCTTTAGAGAACACCCTAGGATGAACAAAATTGTCATACTAAGACTTTACTCTCTTCTTATGTGCTTTGTTTTCCATTGTTGCATCTCAATGTCTGTTTTCAAATTGTTCAAGGTAAATGAGACATTCTTCAAGCTGATTCATATCCAGGAGGAGCTCAACAATTATTTTGAGAGAAGGGATTTCACACTCAATAGGAAATACCGCCTCAATTCCATGGATGATTTGAAAGGGTGATAATCCTATTGCAATATTAACCGAGGTTCGGTAATCCCATAACATCAAATATAGCATCAAGTGCCAATTCGATATGGTTGAGTTAATCGTTCTTATCAATATCATTTTGAGGGACTTGTCGACGACTTCAACCTGACCCTTAGCCTAAGGATAGTAGGGATATGAGTCCTCTTGTCTAAAACCTAGTCTTGATGGTAAATCTGACATCATGTGGTTCTTAAAATGACTTCCAATGAAAATATACCTCGAAACCTCAAACCTAGAAATGACCTAATTGAAAATGAAAAGTGCAGCAGTTTCACCATCATTGACAAATGTCAACATGGGTTTGACCCACTTAGTGAAGTAGTCCATGACCAATATGATGTAAAACTTCCCCCTAGACGAAGTTGGGTGGCATGTCATAAAATCTACCCTCCACTTCGTGAATGGGCCAATGGTAATGCCGGGAAACATGGGAGCAGGATGCGCACACATCTTCTTTGTAAAAAATTGACAAGGATGAAATTTCTTGACCACCTCAATATAATCCTTAAATATTGTAGGCCAAAAATAAGCAGCACAAAAAATATTCCGAGTTGTTGCCAACCCTGATAAATGACTACCACAGTGACCCAAGGATGATTTTAGGGGCTAAATTTCGCTCATGGGCTAATATTCCATGTTTTTTCCCAAAAAATGATTCTCCCAAATTCTATAGGATGAAATTATTTTACCTTAAATATCGCCAAAAGTTTATACAAACTATATAAAATCCTTAAAAAATTGAATATTTTTACAAAAATATCACCAAACATTTATAGTTGGCATATGAAGGATTAGTAAGATTCACCAAGGTTTCTACATTTTAAAATAAATTTCCATCCTTAAAATCATCCCTGTACCACACACTCCACCATGACAGTCATTTAATACTATTTCCACCACTTCATAAGTGATGCAGTGATGAAGGATGAAGTCTACCCCTTGTTGATACAATGTGCTGGTGATAATGAGATAGTTTTTATCGCTATGACAAGTCTGTCATCACTCATCTCATGAATAATGCGAGGGTAAATTAAAAGTCTAGATACATATAAGGATATATTTGTACCATGGGTAAGATGAGGATATGAGGAAGATGTGCTCGATGTGCTCATCAGGGAATGAGTCAATGGCTTGTCCCTCCTCATTTAGAACTAGAAACTCCAACATTAATTCATTGAAGACCAAATATTTCTTTTATTTCATTGAGGAAAAATCCAATTCGAATTCTTCAAGCTCCACAATCCATTATTGTACTTCCCATTGACAATAAGCTAAGTCAAAACATATTGAAATGGATTAAAAATGATGACAACAATTGTCTTGCACAAGAGAATGTAATGACGTAGATGTTGAAAAACATGGAATGTTGCCAAGGCCAATTTCTTAACATGAGAGTAATTAAGCTTAGGACCCAACAAATAACAACTCAAGTAGTATATAACTTGCTCTTGGATCTCATCGTCTTCTTGCACCATGATCATGTCAATCGAGGAATCAACTACCGCCAAATATATCAAAAAATATTGATTATAATTAGGGGTACTGAAAAAAGAAGTTGAAACCAAACCCTTCTTTAGAGTGTCAAAAGGGCGTTAATATCCTTCATCCCAATAGAATGGGATCCATTTTTTCAAAAGGTGCATGAGGCCTTTCATGATATTAGCATAGATAGGTACAAATCGTCGAAGGAAATTCACCTTTCCTTGTAGGATTTGAAGTTATCATATTGTACGCGGGTGAGAAAACTGAGCGATTTCCTCAACCTTTAAGGGTTCAACCATGACCCCTTTCGTTGAAATGATGAATCCCAAAATATGTCGAGAAGTAACGTAAAATATGCACTTATGCTGATTCAATCTGATTCGATAGTAATGACACCTTTCAAAAACATGGTGGAGGTGTAATAGATGTTGGGATCTTTTTCGTGAATGAGCTGTAAGATCATCCAAATAAAATCTTCAAGTCATGGAAGGAAAACATCATGGCTTGGTAAAACGTGGAGACAACATTTTTAAGGCCAAAAGGCATCTTATTATAAGTGAAATTTCCCCAAGGGAAGATGAAAGTTGTCTTGTGTTGGTCTTCCGGTCAGATCTCAATCTAGTTATAACTCGAAAAAACATCCATAAATGAAAATATTTCACTTCCTGTGCACTCGTCCAAAATATGATCGACGAATGGTGTTGGGAAGTTGTCTTTCAGACAAGATTTATTCAAGTCCCATAAATCCATGCATATGAAAATTGTGCCTCAATTATTATCAACTGGAACTAGGTTGGAAACCCATTCTGTCAAAGTAACTAGATAGATGAAGCTAACTTTCATAAATTTCTCTACCTCAACTTTGATTATTGCTTCCTTCCTAGGATTTATTGGTCACAAATTTTGTGAATCCAGTTTGACATTCTCATAGGTTTGAATTTCGTGTTGAATTATCTGAGGATCTATGCCAG
Source organism: Picea engelmannii (assembly GCA_009831015.1). Classification (NCBI taxonomy): domain Eukaryota; kingdom Viridiplantae; phylum Streptophyta; class Pinopsida; order Pinales; family Pinaceae; genus Picea; species Picea engelmannii. The sequence continues at coordinate 364,405 of ML815128.1, forward strand.
GAATCTCCTTGTACAATCAAGAAAATACATATTGAAACTATTTAAATAGCACCGTATACTAACAAATCTCGTCTTGATAACACTTCTCTCCAATGAACATGATTTCAACAATGTCAAGGTTCTTATAAATTTTAATCGGGATGATTTATGATATATTTTCCATGTTCCCCTTGACATAGACATCATTCTCGACCAAGGGGTTCATCATCTGATCGACAATATTACTCCCAACTGACTTAAATTCTCCCATTTTCATATGACTTATTTCGGGGAGGAAATACGATCCGTGATGCATATCCTCCCATGACCTTTCATCTCTAATCATTACCTCAATGATAGCTTCGTTTGAGGGAAATATAGTGTTAAGACAACTTGGGAACTTGAATAATTTTGAGCCCAAATAGGCTCTAGAAAAATATCATCCTCCTTCGTCAATGAAGGATTTTGATCTAGGTCCGTAGTTGGTTGTTGAATATCTTGGTAAGTAACCTCAACTACAGATAGAGGTACGACGATCCCATTGTTAATGTGATATTTACTCACATCACACAGCTGGGGTAGTGTCCACATATCATGTAAATATGATGTTCTAAACGAAGCGACTCTCGAAGAGAAAAACGATGGTCTCAACTTTTCATAGTCGACTGGGGTAGACTGAAGATACAAAATCGATGTGGAAAAATCAAAAGATACCATGACAGAAGGATAAATCTCACAACTGATACTCTCAGTTACCAACTGAGAATTTTTTATCCATGGAACTATGGATCCTGGGTTAGCCACAACCTCATAAATGTTGGAAGCCACCTGGTTGATGGTTACAATTCTTCCCTCATGGGGAAAGCATATAACGTTAAACATCGACGAGATGACAACTTTCATGGCACAAGACCAACTCCTCCCAAGTAACAAATTATAATCAAGTGGCACATCGACTACTTTAACCTCTACACAGATGGATTTTCCTCATAACCAGAATAGAAAAGAAGAAATAAGATCATGGGTCTGAACAATTCTCCATAGAAATCCATCAAGAGAGTCAGGGAAGGGGTAAGCTATAGAGAACCAATATCTTGCCAACAAGACAAGGACATTACGCACGTCAAATCCCCTTCATCAACGATGGTCCTCTTGTTCAAATAATTATTGGAAATAATGTTGATCTAGAAAGCCACATGATAGGGAAGATGAGGCTTGACATCAATGGCATCGAACTTCATCACAAGATGACTAGAAAAATTAGTGTCGCCCATTGTAGAAAACAACACATCATGCTACATGAGGAAACTTTGGATTACTTCCAAAGAAGAAATTTCACACGAGGTTTGAACCAAGCCTTCAATGATAGAGTAGTTAGGGGAAGCTCTCACATTAGGGTTGTGCATTTTGTGTTTATATACAACTTTAGGTATGCACGACATTGTCTCTTTCTCAGGTTTCTCTGTGTAGAGGTGCATGATCCTATGAATCTTGTTTTCCTTTTTCCATTGATTCCAGGTTATTATAATCATGATTTCTAGTTTTCAATTCGATGGTATGAATCTTTTTATGACTAAGAATTCTCACAAATCCTTTGTATACATATTTCTGGGGTGACCTGGACGTGCCCCTTGTTGGTTGAGGTCAGAATATCTACCCTGTAATTTTTCCCTTGTGGGAAAGGGTTGTTCAACACAACATGTTGTTGTTGTTGTTGTTTCAACTTCATAATACGATGGTTTGGAGCCAACTGCCATGGGCTCCTCCAAAGACCTTCAAGAATCAAATCAATATATAAGGATTCTTCCTTGGATAAATCCATAGGGATAGTAACAAACCCTATATTTATATAGAGAAAGGAAGGAACATTGAAAAATATTTTTCCAGGTATAGGATGTTGCTCAAAGAATGAAGGGATTAGCGAAGCTTACTAAAACGTTTTGAGCATGATCTTGCATGTTAGTTCTTCCTCATCATCCATTCCCTCAATGGTGAATTTGTACCATCCTTAAGAGGTTAATGAGGTTGAATTATGTTTTATATGGGCTTAGGGAGGTTGGAAAATGAGCCCAACCGAAATCCCCACCCGAAAAAGTGGAATTATTTTATTTTTTTCATTTTTTGAGGGAATCCATGGGCTGAAAGATTACAATTCGTGGATGTCTTAATGTTTCACAAAGTGATCCAAAAAGGATCCAAAGAAGGCTAAGAACAACTCAGAACTCACAGAGGAAACTCAGGACACTCATAATGGCCTCATCAGACAGAGAAAGGGAAAAAATTTGCGGTCAAAGTTTGGTCAACCTAGCCCAGTCAGTAGGGGATGAGTCAATATCCATACTGATGAAGTTGGCATCTATACAACACATGTGGTAGGATAAGAAGGTGACACATGTCATGTTGACATCAACATGGTGACGTGGAAGCACCAGAGGATTCCACGTGTCACCCATTTTTGGCACTTTCAAAACGAATCGTGGACCAATAGGATCGTGCCACGTGGAAGTCTGTATGGTGATGTGGCATGATTACGTGGAATGCTGACATGGGATTTCCATGGAAGAGGAAAACATGGCCAAATGGGAGGCTTCCACGTGGCAGGATAAAAATCACAAGGACAATGCGTGTCCGATTTTTGAAAAAAATTATTGATTGGCAGGTTCGCCAGATCTGGTGGACCACGCCAAATCCAGACATGTAATAATCGTTAGCGCCTTGGATAGATTCCTCACCAAAATTGGTGGAACAATAATACATATATATATGTATATAACATATGGTTCCAACTATATAGCCAAAAGGGGGAGGCCCGTGGGTTTGACTCTGGGACCTCCTCCCCACACTGCATGTTAACATTCACACCCAAACCAATAGACCAACGATCCATGCTTTGTATTGAACATCGAAGAGATTACTTAAGTGTTGAGTCTGTCAAGCCTTGGGAAGAAGGTGTGCGTGCGGTACGACCTTTGGCATGCATTTCAATGCAACACAATCATTAATTGCAGGTTGCAGAGGGGCACATAAATTGAGACAAATTTCTTCTTGGGCCTGGGAGTGCTAGAGTCGGATTGAGGAGTGGAAAAAATCATTTTTGGGTAATTCGATGCCACAAATTTAGTGGTGTTTTCTGATCTGAGCATTATTTCTGCAGCTTGATTTTAGAATGAGGTATACTTATGTATTTTTCCAAATGTTTTTGCTGAGTTAATAGAAAAACCTACCCATTTGAGAAGTAGTCCACTAGGGACGAACTCCGTTATCAATTTTTTGTGTTCATATTTGATTATTATGTCTCTTCATTATTGAGATTTTCCTTCTTTAATGGTGCACTTTAATTTATGCTCATTTAATGCAATTCTTTATAAGTCACTCGATGAAAAGATCTCGGATCATGTTGGTATCAGAGAAATCATCTTTGAGTTGAATTGTTGAATGTGAATGCTTACTAGGGCCAAGCATAAACAAGGTGAAGGAACTCTTAATACTTTCAATCCCAAAGTTGGTCGTACATCCCGAAGGAATAAAACGACAGAAGAAGACAAGTGTGATCAACATGAGAAAAACTTTCATATGGTGCTTTATCGCATGTCAAAAATGGTCAAACGAATGTATGGAGATTAAGAGAAGAGGATGAAGAATAAAGGGAAGAAAAAGGAAGCACATGTTGATGATGATGCTTTAGTAAACCAAGGGGCTGGAGGAGATCCTCCTGAGCTTCCATATTCACCTTCAAGTTCTAGTTCTTCTTCTTATGAGAATTCTCATCATTCTCATCATTCTAGCCATAAATCCCATTTTAATAAACCATTATTAAAGCTTGATGTAAAATTTTCTTTACCTATGTTTAATGGAGATGCTAATACCAAAAAGTAGATAATTGGATCCAATAGGTTGAAGTATATTTCCATGTTCAGCATACTGATGACGAGGAAGTTAAAGTGCAACTGGATTCTCTTCGGTTGGAAGGAACCGCCCTTGTATGGTGGGAGAAAAAGCTTCAGCAAAAAAGTAAGTGTGGTAATCTTCTTTCCTCATGGTTGGAATTCAAATCAATGATAAGGAATAAATTGTATCCATTAGGGTATTTACATAAAGCAATGATGGAATAGAAAACTTTAAGGAAAAGTAAAGGTCAAACTGTGCAAAGTTTCACAGAAGAGTTTAGGAAGAAATCTCTTCCATTAAACATTTCTTTGGATTCTTATGAAACTTTAATGAAGTATATTGGTGCACTTCACAGTTATATTCGTCATAATTTTCTCTTGTTTAACCCCACTAGTCTTGATGAAGTTTGTGTGCAAGACACTCACCTTGAGAACAGGGGAAATCATGTTCAAGAAGATCCTGAGAAGAAACCTTCCAATATCCCACATAAACCTTTCAAGAAGTTTAAAAGGAAGGACAAGAAGACTACCACAATGACGAGAGAAGGAGGAAAGCCATCTTACACTCATTGCAAGAAAAGCGGCCATGATAATGAACATTGTTGGAAACTGCATCCAGAGAAGAAACCTCTAACATCCCGCTCTGGTGCACTGAGAAAACTTATTTTTGAGGACACTTGCTTGCAAGTGATCTGGAATTTTGTGATGCTAAACCATTTATACTTGATTATGATGCGATTGACAGATGACATGATGTTTTACTAGTTTTGATTGACACAGGTGCTGTTGACTCTGTTTCATTGAGTGTGCAGGGTTTCGGACCTTGAGGATGCCGAGGCATTGGTGGAACCGCCTTGGACTCCGGATTGAGTCAGGGAGTGTCCTATTTGGGTTGATTTATTTACTGTGATATTTCTTTGATCTGATGATATGATGTTGACATGTTCTGACATGATTGTTGATGATGCAGGTTGACGATAGCTTGCCGACCAGACTCACATATGGAGTAAAGGGGCCACACATGATTTCCAGAGAGGTTGAGGGAGAGGGGTGGATAGCAGCCCTGCCACCACCTACTAGCACTCCCGTCGTGGCTTGAACTGTAGGTTAACGATTACTTAGTTCGAGAGGATCCACGATGCCGTGAGGGAAGACTGCGACAGTCACTCACAATGATTCTAAGGGGTGCGCAATAAGGCGGGGGCCTTATTCCTTAGAACCCTTAGTCTCCCACAAGTTCACCTAGCGGAGTGTTGACTCCAGAGGTTATAGATGTCTACCAATAAGTCTAGTTGGCGAGTGGCACCCTTGGAGCACGTGGTGCATCCTGAAGGGAACGTCGCACAAAAAGAAACACAAGAAGCGAGTGGCACCCTTGGAGCACGTGGTGCATCCTGAAGGGCACGTCACGTAAAGGAAATGAACGAGGTGAGTGGCACCCTTGGAGCACGTGGTGCGTCCTGAAGGGCACGTCGCATTGATGTGGATGAAGCAAACAAACCTAAAATATCCCTAAGACCTTAACGCCTTAAGAGATTCCTAAACAACTTCCCTAACCCAGTGACGCCCAGTTCAGAATCTAGTACTAAGTCTAAAAAACTGGTAGGGTAAAATTTTAGTCTAACCCTAAGAGCAGACCCTGGAATAAAAATAACAAATTAAACAAAAACCCACCTAAGTAATAGTTGGTCTTCATGAAATTCTTGGGGCGATAACGAGGGTAAGTTTTAAATCAAATCTAATAGT
>ML815129.1:15778-30993 GCA_009831015.1 Picea engelmannii
CAAACTGAAGTGTGAACTGAAAGAGAATATTCTCTAGGTGGAATATTCTCTCCTAAAATATAGGAGACTGGATAATGACTAATTATGACTAATAAACAAATAAAAACCTTAGGAAAAATAAATCCTAGGTGTGTGTGAAGTAAATCCAACACCCCCCCTGAACATCACTATGGTGAAAATAAAGATTGGGTCCCAGCAATGAGGCCATGTTAGGTACCCAAATACAAAAGATACACTGAAAATAAAGTGAGGAAAGAGGGAAAACCTCATTGGAAAGACCCTCTGTTATAACCCTAAATTGCACCACACATGCTTACCTGGCATCAGGCCTACTCATATCCATTCCTTGCCAAAGCCATGCTGAATAAACTCTTGAAAATCCTCTTAAATCAAGTAAAACACGCCCTAACCTACTACTGCACGCGCTGGAACACTGGCAGGCCTACTACTGCACACGTTGGAATGCTGGCTGGTCTACTACAGCCCACGTTTACCTAACAAAGCACAAAAACAGGAAAGTTACCGATGGGACAAAACGCTTTGGGTCAGTTAACTAAAACTCCCAGCCATGCATGGCCGAGAGTTCGTCCAAAACCCTAGCTCTTTCTATTCTATAAAAGAAGGGGTAGGGGTACTATTTGGAGGAGAAAAAAGATAGCAAAGAAACTCTGCCCAATTGTCGAATCCATTTGTCCCAACCCTTTAGCCTTTCCTCAAGCTTAAGGAGAATTCAAGCAAAGCAGTTGGAGGACAAAGAAGAGGAGGAGCCCAGGATCAGGATCGAGGAACGGTGGCCGGTCTCTATCATTATTGTAAGTTGATTCATCTTGAGATTAATAAAAGAATACTTTTCCCGTCCCAATGCACGAGTGATATATATTGTATTTGATTTATTCTTAATCTCTAACCCTTAGGTAGAAAAATAGCATGCATGTGTAGTGTTTTGTCTTGATTGCAGGATTGTCTTTGGAAGGAGCAGCGAAAGCAAGCGAATAAAGCGCAACGGAGGATCTACATCAAACATCGATAGAAAAAAGGTTAGTAGGTCTTTTCCATGCTTGTGTGTGAAAAAGGGGTTTGAGTATTGGGGTGATAGGTTAAAATTTTTTTCTTTAAGGTCATGATCTGCGTACAAGTTCATCCCTAGCTTGTTAGTCCGTAGGGTATTATTTTCCAACAACAGAATTGGTGACTCCACTGGGGATAGTACTCTTAGGGTTTATGGATTTAAGTGAGGTTTTTTGGGTAGTTTAAAGGAGTAGATTTTATGTTTATTTGTTTGTTTGTTTTCTGTTAGGTCAGAGCTAGCAAGGAACCTGGTTCTTAATACCAGTTTTTTCCTTGACTGTTGCTTGACATTTACTATCGGGACACACAGAGGTACACGCGGCCTACAGAAGGCCTACACGCGTGTAACTCACGCCATAACCTTCTATAGCCCGCGTTTGAATGCTTGTTGTAGTGGTTTCAGTAGCGTGTAAGAGTCAGAGAGCTTGAGAGGCTGTCCTCCTCTTCCCTGTCAGAATTCTACATTCTCAGGGGGCTTTCTGGATCTTGTCTGAGTCTTTCTGGTTCATAGTCTTGTCTCAGTTTGCCTTATTGCATGATGTTATTTCTTGCAGTTGTTTTTATTTTCTGTTAAAGAAGCATCCAAGCCTTTAAGAGACCCTGGTTGTCAATACCAAAGGCCTCTTCGAGGTCTGGGCTGCCTGTGTTTGATTTTTCTTGGATTTTATACCTACATGCGACCTGTTCCAGTTCAGCCCGCGGGTACCCGTGCGCAACTATAGCTCAACACGCGTTTGAATGCGTGTTGTTTCAGTGACAGTAACGGGCTTGATTGGGTGCTTTTCAATCAGGGTGGGCCAGTCATCCCCTCCTATGGTGAGAAGTGTTCCTCTCAGGAGTTTGAGTCTAGGGTGGCACAGTCAGTAGGTTAGGGCCTCTTATCCTTAGCCTGTGTGTTTTTTAGTTCATGTTCGATAGAAAACACAAAAGAATTTTTTTTTTTATGGTTTTTAGACAAGTGTTAGAATCGGTAATTTCTGGATTGCCTTTGAGCGTCTTTGCTCTGGTTCTTTGCGATCTGTGCTTTAAGCCAGAATTTTATTTTGTTTTCTTGGTTTTGTGCTTGTCGGCATTTTCCCTTTGTTGCTTTATTTTGCAATTAAATAAAAAAAGAAATTCTCTTGTTTATTTTCTTCTTTGTTTGAAGATTTTATTTGCTGCATCAGTAGCTAGGAAGAAGTCTTTTTTCATAAGTTTTTGCATGAAATCTTAGAAAATTCGAAAAGAAAAAGAAGTCTTTCTTGTTGAAAAGTTGCTGGTTTTTGCATTTTTTGTAAAAGTTTTTGTTTCCAAGCATTTATTGTTCATTTTTCTTTGAGTCTTTACACACCATCAGTTTCACCTTCATACCTTGTGACGTAAAAAATCTCATTAAAAGCAACGCTAATTTAAAACTATTAGACTTTTTGTTTGTAGGGTTCATACACTAGCTCAGGACTAGGGCCCTGGAATAGGTTGGAGAGTAAATTCTCCAAGGCCACTCAAACAAAAAATTAGAGTTTGTCATAGGGAGTGTAGAAGTCCAGTTACGAAAATTTATCTGGGACCCCCCTCTAACACAGGGGCTAAACACGAGGTCGCGTAAGGAAATGTAGTGGAGATAACCCCTCCAAAGCTGGACCAAGTGTAGTGGAGAACACATATCGAGGATTTGTTGAGGGATTCCATCGTTTTCATTTTCCACGGAGCTTCATGGGTCTCGAATCCATTTGAGGTCCTCAGTTGTCTTCCGGACCATTTTCTCTTGATAGCCTTGATAGGTTTCGGGCTTGATACCCTGCTCATTGTGGTCTACCCGACTATCGACTGTACCCGCCTGGTGACTGTTCACGTGCTGGCAAACTAGTTGCCAATATTTTCGAGGGACATACACAGGTGACTGCAGGGGTATACCGCGGTACCTAGGACAGACATCGGGCCACGCTTTGCAGAGTATACCCGGAGGGTGCTTCCGTATTCGAGTTGCACTTGCACCGGTAAGTTTATCTAGTGTTGGTTACTGTAACTGTTCTTCAAAATAGTTAGTGTTTATGTGTCTTCTCTCATAGGGGATTCTTTTAGTGTGTGTTACTATTTGCACGTGTAGAATACCTTAGCGTGTCATGAATCTTATCACACAATGGAGGATTCAGAGCTCCGCCGGTCACGAAGGCTTCTGGGCTTGCCGCCGGTTATCCTAGAGCCACCCCCTCCACCATTGAGGTGGAAGCTAGACCAACAAGGGTCTTTCGAAGCAACCGGGTTACCAACCGTTGAGCCCGAACAACTCCTGGAGGAATCAACCACCAATCTTGGATTGGTTGAAACCTCAACCACTAATACTTGGCCGCAAGTTATTGTGACAATTCAATTTTACGAATGCCTGTCAGTGCCTCACACAACTATGGCAACAAACGTTGTTACTTCCTATACAAATTATTCCATTCCCATCACCGTTGCTACCACAGGAGAAGCTTCTCCTAACTTACCTTTGTCGGCGGTCCGGGCCACCATGGTCTCGGCCGCAACTACGTCACACAGTTGACCGACCCCATCTATCGCGACGGCCACACCTCCCTTCACACCTAGTGCGACAGGCCCTCCTTTTTCATACGGTATGCCTAGTTCAGGTACAAGTCCTGCACTCACTTACTCCACTTTACAGACTTTGGGTCTGGGGGCAGGGAGCTCTAACACTCCTCTGCAAGGTCAACTTGGGGGCATTCCTGTCCCTTTCAATGCTTTTCCTTACGCTGGAGGTCATATCTCTCCTTCATCCCCTTCGCTTGGTGGGTTGCATCAGCAATCCGTCGGGTAGCCTGCACACATGATTTCATTTGGAGCCGGGAGTCAAGAAACACCTGCGCAAACTCAACCAGTAGGTTCATCACCGTTTGTTTGGAACGGGACATTTGGTAATAACACTTTCGCATCCACTACTTTCCCATCTGGGGGCACACCCATTTTTGGACAGTCTACTCCGACACAGGGTACTATTCCTGCGTTGGGGGCACATATACCAGGACCTTGGAACTTAGGACAAGGATCCGTTCCTTCCTCTGGAATGTCGTTCTGGGGTAATTCTTTCCACAGTCAATGGAACCCCGGACAAACTTCTATGCCTCTCCCATCGGGACCGGCATGGGGTAATCCTTCCCAAAGTCCATCAAACACGATGAATGCCCAACATCCTATGTCCTTTATGGGGAATCAACCAATGTTGTCTCCTCAGATGAAAAACCCTTACACTGGTCAGGGCCATGGTTGCTACCAGAATCTGGGCCCGCAGCCAAACTTTTCCTGGAAACCTGGTGCCAGTCAAACTCCAGGACCCTTTTATCCAGGCTATCAGCAGCAACCTAAACTACCATTCTTGGCGATGTTACACTTGCCATATTTGACACGGTTGTTAAATGATCCTATCTGTCACGATCCACGTTGGCCTACTTTTCCAACGAAGTTGCCTTCAGAAATTCCAAAGTTCGAGGCCAAGCCTAACAAAGATCCAGGTGATCATGTGACTAATTTCCATATTTAGTGTTCATATAACTCACTGAAAGATGACTCCATCCAGTTGCGATTGTTTCAATGCACTCTCATCGGGAGCGTCGCAAAATGGTACATCGAGCTTGATCACTCACGATATTCTTCTTTTGGTGAACTAGCGATGGCCTTCCTAAACCATTTCCAGTTACCTGTGAGATACGACGCTGGCACAGAGTTGCTTGCCAATTTCAAACAGACGACAGCGGACCATATCTTTGATCATATCCGAGAGTGGAGACGTCGAAAGAGTCTAATCAAGGTACCCATCCCACCAGCATTCCTGCTTGAGTGGTTCCTTAAGTCTTTAGTTCTGCAGTTATCCAAAGACGTCGCGACTTTAGGGGTTTTCTCCGAAGAACATGCCATCATGAGGGTTCAACAGTTTGAGATTATCTATTCTCAGTCTGGTCTATTGTACAACATCCTGCCAGATGCACCACGATCGATACTGGATAAAACTAGACAGAGAGTTGGACCACATGCTGATGGTATCGTTGGTTCGACACAAACCAAGCCCGCTGAGAAATTGACAAAAAAATTGCAATAGTTATCTATACAACACTCAGCGGCCAGCCAGACTACTGCTTTGGCTTCTCCTCCTACCCAAACGTCGGAAGTACACTCCGTGCAGATGACTAACCTAAAGTCCCCCCACCATCCTAAAGGGAAGAAAAAATAATGGAAAAAGGGTAAGGGGGATAAGAAACCTACTGATAATGCTGGCGAGGGCACCACCGAAAAGCAGAAGGTGAGGTATCCGTGAAACTTATGTGCGGAAGACCACCCGACCCATCTATGTCCTCGACTTGCAGAGGCCCAGAAGTTTGTCACACAACAACAATAAGCCGTGTTGACTAATCCCTTTCAGCATGGGAAAAATTTAACTCAAGCCTCTACAAGTGTCGAAGGGGGCAGCCAAGAAACCTGCCCTCCTCCAAACAACTCCTCATCCACGAACGTATATATGGTTAGCGGTGATGCTTTAATAACGACTAGAGTGCACGACTATAGTAAACCAAGCACCTCTGAGAAGGGTAAAGAAGCCGAGATCCCATCTCTTCCTCTACAGATCGAGAAGACATTGGGTGAAACGATGAAATGCATTCTAAAAGGTGCGTTTAAGAAAGCTTCTCACAATCCAAATGCAAGGGCCTCCTAGAATTACTCTGTGGTGGAATATTTATCCCAAACCCCTTGTGCTATGTCCGCTTTGGAGATCCTCCAAAGTTTCCCTGCTGAGAGGAAAGCCTTGTTGACTGCTTTAGGCTCTACTGAGATTTGTAACCCGGGTACCATTATGTTGGATACGACTGAATTGAAACCTCGTTTGCCTTACCACGTCGCGTTTCATATAGTAGTGGCTCATCTCACGAAAAATTTTACACGGAATATCTTCCGCACGGTGGTCGACAAGGGCACTTCGACTTGCATTATGTCGTTAGCATGCTGGAAAGCCATTAGTCAGCCCGAGTTGTCTCCATCACCTACCCTCCTCACTCCGTTCGATGGTTGTTCTTTCCGACCACATGGCATCATTCCTTCTTTCCCTGTGCAGTTAGGAGGGAAGACCGTGTGTGTCGAAGTAGAGGTAGTCAATGCCCCCCTCGACTAGAATCTCTTGTTAGGTCGTAGTTGGACTTATGCTATGCAAGTTGTGGTTGCTACAGTTTTCCGAGTCTTGTTGTTTCCAAACGAGGTTCGGATAGTGACCATTGATCAATTGTCCTTCTCTAGGCCTGACCTAGCTTTGGGGGCATCCACGGTTCCCATGATTGATAATCCACAGCCCGGTGTCGTTAACGTTGGAGTTGGTTTGTGCCCATCCTTGATGGGTACCTTCGATTACCCACCTCCTCATGACGATGTCAAGTTTATATCGAATCACCACAAGGCTGAGATTTTTCACGTTTCGTCATTCTGCACGACTTACTTTGAGGATCTATGGATTCTTCCTTCCCCATCAGCCATGATGAATGAGACAGGGCACTCCGGCATGTCCATGCCCTTGTCGGCTGCTGAAGTCGCATACTCTTTAGTCCAGCAAGCTTTAGCTAACTCTGATCTGACTCCTGCATAGGAGTTGGATCCACTTCTAGAGCCTATTTGGGCTCAGGATTCTCTGGCTATCACCGATTCGTTAGACTTAGTCTTGCCTTCCGACGAAGCAGTAATCGAAGCAATGACTAGTCCGGACAAACCTTGGGACGATCTTCATCACAGATCATATTTCCTCCCAGAGTTACACCGAATTGAGGCAGGAGAATTCACTATCACCATGACGGGAGATCAGTCATGTCCTATTAGCCTCTTAGCTACACAGGAAATTTATGCTGAGGGGAATATGGTGACTATCACTGAAACCATACCTATTAACATCTCCCGAAACCTTGGCATCGTGGATAATGTCTTCGTCGGAGCGGATTTCTCCCCCGAAGAGGTTCAAATTTACACAGATCTTTTCAAAGAATTCTGCGACGTTTTTGCCTGGTCTTATGAGGAAATGTCAGGCATCGACCCACAAAGATTCTATCATGAGCTAAATTTGTTGTTTTTCAAGCTCACTTTGAGATCCGAAAGCAACATTCGGTGAGACTTCATTTATGCTTTTCGATCTCGTCTGGATTAACTGAGAAAAGTAACCATTATGGAGTTTTCTTTAAGCCCTTTTTAGACTCCTTAAAGATGAAAAGATTGTCGAGTGACCTTGTTTCTTCACACTCGTTAAATTGGTCCAGAAGAACATTCCTTAAATGGGTCTCCTTTCAAGCCCTTTTCAGACCCTCTAAAAATGAAAATATTGTCGGGCGATCTTGTGGCCTTTGACTCTCGTTAAACTGAAATTTGAAGTCACGTCTGTCCGGCGGTAGTTTACCCCTTTTTCAATCCGGATGGTCAACTGTACGAACAAAGGTATACTCTATTGAATTCCCATTCTATAGAAGAGTATCCTCAGGTATAATTTTATTCCTTTTTCGGGCCTGAGGGACTAAATTTACGAAAAAGAAACCCCCACGGAGTCCATACTTAAGCTTTTTTCAGACTCCCTAAAATTGAAAAGATTTCCAAGTGACCTTATTCTTTTACACTTGTTAAAATGGTCCAGAAGAACATTCCTGACGGAGTCCATAGTTAAGCTTTTTTCAGACTCCTTAAAAGTGAAAAAATAGCCGAGTGATCTTGTCCTTTTCACACTCATTAAAATGGTTTTGAATTGACGTCTAATCAGTGCTAGTTTATCCCTTTTTCGAGCCGACTAGACTATTGTCAAAAAAGGTACCCCAACGGAGTTTCCCTTTATGCTTTTTCAGACTCTCTAAATATGAAAAACCACCGAGCTTACCTTCTCTGGGCTCGCTAAACTTACATCGAAGGACGTTACCATTGTGTGTTCTATCAACCGCATTTGCATGCCTTACACATCAGTCTAGTAACAGTTTGCCTTTGCGTCTTAACACCTTTGGCCACTGGAGGATTTTTTCCGAGTATTATTTCCTAGAACATCAGTCTTGTCCTTGTGCCTTGAGCTTGTATGTTTTCTATACTCGTTCCTCCCTTGTAACGTAATATCCCTTTATTCTTTTTTCAAAATCATCAAAAAGAACAAAAAAATCAAATATGCCCCAAAAATAGGATGGGAAAGGTATTTTATTTATTGGCAGCATCATGAGTCGCCCTTGAATAAAGCACATATGTCTGTTTGATTCATCAGACTATGGGATGTAGTACGACCTTAGGAAGCTTTGCTCGCTATATTGCATTGTGTTCTCCACCGTTTGGTTACTCTTCCAAACATATGGAGAGTTTGCGTTGCCTCCTGCTTCGTAGACTTATGATTAACAGAGATGTTGCCTGAGTCTTATCACTTGTCATGCTATTGTCCAAGGGAAGTTTGTCACCAAGCCTGAGTCGGCCCCTGTGCAATATATCTCTTGTCCGCATACCCGACCATCCTGAACGTCCAATCAAATATTTGCTCGAAATCACTAAAGCCTTCAGTCCGATCATCAATATTATCAAGTCCATAACCAACGAGCCGTCGAAGACCTATGGGTAGTGCAGTCGTACACTCATATTACACTCCTACCCGAGTTTTAGAAGATTTTGAAGTTGTTGCTCGAGCTCTGAAGTACATCCATCAGGTCGAATTAGCTTCTGGGAGATGGATACTTTATACGTATATCTTTCTGATTTTGAGATGTATCTCCGATGTGTATTGTTCGCGGCTACTCTTTATAGTTATTTGACATGGATCTACAGTGTATTTGATTGGTATCCATGGTTCTATTTTATCCTGAGCATGGGTATGCCCGCCTTGGTGAGACATTTGATATTTTTTGCAGACGACACCTCCTGATTCCTGATTCCTGGGCTCACTCACTCAGCACATCAGTACAGATTGGTAAAGAATTGGTAATGTATTTCAGCCATCAGATGCTCTTCTGAACTCACACATTAGGGGGCATCTATTATAACCCTAAATTGCACCACACATGCTTACCTGGCATAAGGCCTACTCATATCCATTCCTTGCCAAAGCCATGCTTAATAAACTCTTGAAAATCCTCTTAAATCAAGTAAAATGTGCCCTAACCTACTACTGCACGCGTTGGAATGCTGGCAGGCCTACTAATGCACGCGTTGGAACGCTGGTTGGTCTACTACAGCCCGCGTTTACCTGACAAAGCACAAAAACAGGAAATTTTCCGATGGGACAAAAAGATTTGGGTCAGTTAACTGAAACTCCCAGCCATGCATAGCCAAGAGTTCGTCCAAAACCCTAGCTCTTTCTAGTCTATAAAAGAAGGGGTAGGGGTACTATTTGGAGGAGAAAAAAGAGAGCAAAGAAACTCTTCCCAATTGTCGAATCCATTTGTCCCAACCCTTTAGCCTTTCCTCAAGCTTAAGGAGAATTCAAGCAAAGCAGTTGGAGGACAAAGAAGAGGAGGAGCCCAGGATCAGGATCGAGGAACGGTGGTCGATCTCTATCATTATTTTAAGTTGATTCATCTTGAGATTAATAAAAGAATACTTTTCCCGTCCCAATGAACGAGTGATATATATTGTATTTGATTTATGCTTAATCTCTAACCCTTAGGTAGAAAAATAGCATGCATGCGTAGTGTTTTGTCTTGATTGCAGGATTGTCTTTGGAAGGAGCAGTGAAAGCAAGCGGATAAAGCACAACGGAGGATCTACATCAAACATCAATAGAAAAAAGGTTAGTAGGTCTTTTCCATGCTTGTGTGTGAAAAAGGGCTTTGAGTATTGGGGTGATAGGTTAAAAGTGTTTTCTTTAAGGTCATGATCTGCGTACAAGTTCAGCCCTAGCTTGTTAGTCCATAGGGTATTATTTCCCAACAACACCCTCCCTCAAGGTACAATGTATGTAAAAAGAAGAACTATAGTTTCTAGGCAACTGTGTTCTTCACTCCAAGACGACCTCGCAGAGAATGGAATTTATGCTCAGTGAAGGTCTTGGTGAAAATGTTTGTCCTCTGTTCTATTGAAGGATAGAACTGTAAGTCGATGATCCCCTTGTGTATTAAGTCTTGGATGTAGTGCATGTGGATCACGATGTGCTTTGTTCGCTACCTCTGAAATGGATCTCTGTAGAACTTCAGAGTGCTTTGGTTATCACACCAGATGACAATCGGTCGATGAAAATGAATGCCCAAATTAGTGAGAAAATGGTGTAGCCACATAGCCTGAATGGTTATGTTAACTACCCCTCTGTACCCTACCTTGGCTGAAGATAGAGAAATAGTATCTTGCTTCTTTCTCGACCAACAAATAGGCCTGGAACCAAGACTAAGTGAGTAACCAGATGTGGACTTGCGATCAATGTTATCACCATCCCAGTCAAAATCAGTAAAATCGATGAGATCTAATGTAGATTCTTCTACATAATGAATCCCAAAGGTGATGGTACCCTATACATATCGAAGGATACTCTTTGTAGCTTTCCAATGAAGCTCATGCGGCTCTTTCATGAACCTGGAAACTATGCCAACTGCATATGAGAGGTCTTGTCTAGAGTGTGTGAGATACAACAAGATCCCCACTAGTTGTATGTACATTGTGTTATCAACCAGCGGAGTCTCCCCCCCATCCTAGGGTTTGACTTCTGATAGGAAAGGAGTCAAAGAAGACTTGTAGTCTGTCATATGAAATCTCTCAAGAAGATCTTGTGCATACTTGGCTTGAGAAAGTTTGATGCCTGATGCATCATGACTGATCTCAAGTCCAAGGAAGAAGTGTAGCAGAACCATGTCCATCATAAAAAACCTGTCATGAAGAATCCTCTTGACTGAAGCTATCACTGAAGTCGAGCAATCGATGATCAACAAGTCATCGACATATAGAACTAAAAGTAGAAGTGAATCAGTCGTCATGAGCATGTATACATTCAGGTCTGATTTACAATGCAAAAATTTATGTGACAACAAGTAGGAGTCCATCTTGGCATACCATGCCCTCAGAGACTGCTTGAGGCCATAAAGAGACTTCTTCAGTCAGCAGACCAAAGATGAGTCCTACAAAAATCCCTGGGGTTGCTCCATGTAGATCTCCTCAAAGAGATCACCGTGAAGAAATGCATTCTTCACATCCATATGATGGACTTCCCATCCCTTGGCTACTGTAATGGCAAGGGCCAATCGAATGGAATCCATATTTTCTACTGGAGTGAAGGTCTCATCATAGTCAATACCATGAACCTGCTAAAATCCTTTGGCAACAAGCCTAGATTTGTATCTATTGATATGTCCATCTACTATGCTCTTGGTCCTGTAGACCCATCTAAATCTGACAAGTTTCCTCCCAGAAGGAAGGGGAACTAGATCCCAAGTCTAGTTCTCGAGGAGGGAGTTGTACTCCTCCTGCATGGCGGATTCCCAAAAGGGATTTCTAGCAGCCTCGCCATAAGAATGTGGATCTAAATACTGAACCAAGAAAATATGCCTTGAAGGCAATGGTTCAGTGGAAGTGAGTGCAACATGAGGCTCCTCAAAATCAGATTGAGTCCTCCTAGAATCGGTTGGATCATCGACAAGATCCCCTGCATCCTGAAGAGCAGTCTATGCCCACTTGGGCCTCTACTCTAGATCTGCAACTACATTTAGATGCTCTGACTCTGCATCTAACTATACTAACTCTGAATCTGAATCTTAATCATCTAATTCCTCTAAATCAGAAATCTCATCTGAAGAACATTCAACATGTGCATGCTCATCATCTCGGACGGGTGGAAGAGTGAAGGTGTCTACATGCGGCTGCTAAGGTACATGCGAGATAATTTCCTCAAATTGGACACTAAACTCAATGATGACTCGGTCTGAGGATAGATCAATAAGACGATATCCCTTCACACCGTCAAGGTATCTAAGAAAAATGAAATCAGTGCTCTGTGGATCAAGTGCCTTCCTCTTTTCAGAGGGAATCCTGGCCCATGCACATGAACCAAAAATACGAAAGTGGGTCACTTCCGGTTTGAGGCCACTCCAAGCCTCGTAGGGGGTCTTATCCTTGATAGATCTATGGGGAGATCTATTTTGGATGTATGTTTCACAGTTAATTGCTTTGGCCCATAGTCTCTATGGTAGCTACTTTGCATGCAACATGCAAGATTCCATCTCCTTTAAAGATCAGTTTTTCCTCTCAGCAACTCCATTTTACTGCAGAGTGTAGGGAACTGTATGCTGCAACTGAATACCTGCCTCATGGAAAATATTGTGTATCACATGATTTACATACTCTCCCCCATTATCAGTTCGGAGGACTTTGATCTTCTTTCCAAACTGTGTCTCAACCAAAGATTTGAAATCTTTGAGGTGTTGAAAGACCTCAGATTTTTTCTTGAGAAAGTAGATCCATGTAAAACGTGAGAAATCATCAACAAAAATGAGAAAAAAACTCGCTTTGTTGATCGATGGATGCAGAAAAGGACCCATGAGGTCACTATGGATCAGATCTAAAGGTGCAAAAGCTCCCTGAGACTTTCCCTTGTCGAATTTCTCTTGAGGGTGTTTTCCAAGAACACATCCCTCACATACTCCCTTGGAGAAATGGATGTCTGGTAGACCATCAACTAATTTGTGCTTGTTAATATGTTGCATGTATCTAAAATTCAAATGTCCAAACCTTTTTTGCCATATCCTACTACTTTCATTAGCATGAGTAAGAAGTAAAGCAGAATCAGGTTCAATGAATTCAGAAAATGTATACAATCTAGATTGATGATTTACCTCACCGGTAGCAACACTGGAGATGGTTTGCATGTTGTATATGTCCACAGAATTTGGTGTGAATATGACTTTCTTTCCGGTGTTGGAATTCATCATCTGGTACATAGAGAGAAGATTGACATAAATCTTGGGAACATGCATCACGTTCTCGAAGCTTTCGTTGGTGAGTTCAATCCTTCCTTTGTCGGTGACTTCGACAGAAGAGTTTTCCCCCATCAGAATATGAGGACCTTTGCATGCATCCAACGAAGAATAGACTACTTCTGAGGCAGCCATGTGATGTGATGCTCTTGAATCTATGATCCAAGCATCAAGAAAGGAGTTGATGGCAATCAAGGCATGGCTAGAATTGTCTTTCTTGGAATTCAGATCTTCTAGCTTCTTCTTCTTTGCACCCTCGGGGATGCGATCTCCAAGGTTTTTTTTCTGAAGTATTTGAGACATCATATCTATTTTCTTTTGCATGCATGTGGAATCCGAATGGAATCCTTTGTGACAGTATGTGCATTTCTCTCCTTTTCTTCTCTTTTCTCCTTTGGATCCAGAGGCATTGGTGAAGGGTTTTGTGTACCCTTCCTTCTTCGTATGTGCATGATATTTCCTCTTATATTTATATTTATATTTCTGATATTTGTGGCTGCCATCATGCACAATAAGTTCATGTGCCCTTGGGCCTTTGATTGCACCCATGTTGATGAGCTTGGTTTGCTCTTGTGTCAGGGATTTGATAAAGTCCTCAAGAGAAGGCATCTTCGAGGTGGCTCTAGAGGCAAATCTTACAGTATGGAATGTAGATATGAATACTAATAATTCAGGACCAAGCTTGGAGAGAATGGTGAGAACCATTTGTTTCTCCTCTTTCGATTTATTAACCCCACAAGCTTTGAGTTGCGACAATAAATCCTTGAATTTTGTAAAGAAATCTTGGATATTCTCGAATCTTTTTGGATCCAATGTGAGAAGATCCACCTCCAAAATGTGTCCCGTCATCTCATTCTATTTGCCAAATATCTCTTCCAAGATGGTCCAACCTTCATTGGTAGTCTTACAGGAAGATATATGAAAAAGGAGATCGGGAGAAATAAGACTGCAAATTATTCTGAGTGCCTCATCCATGCAATTTGAGTACTTGGATTTTTCTATGGATGATGTTGAATGTGTATATGTATTCATAGTTAACCTATACAACCCTTTGAATCAAATATGTATGGCTATTTTATCCTTCCATGCAAAATAGTTGTAAGGTGTAAGAACGAATTCTTTTTGGAATTCCATCTTTCTGCTGTCTTCAATCTTTTGTACCTGCAAACAATTTTGGTGTAGCTTTTTCTTAGAAGTCTGTCGACTCTGATACCATGTAAATGTGTTGAAACTACACAAAATATATCTATATAAACAATAATACACACATTTTCAGAGAGAATTGGAGAAGGAAGAAGAAGGAGAGAAAAAATGGAAGAATTATCATTAACCGTTGTGAATAATGAATAATTTACACATGATATACTCTGTATAACTCAAAGAGTTCGACTTGAGGTGAACCAAGTCACAATAGTGGTGGTATAGAATGATCTGGACATACACCAGTAGTTACAGGAGTGAACTGCCACCTATTCTAGTCTCTCAGGCAGTTACGGGAGTGAACTGCCACCTAGTTGAGTTAACTAGTCAACTAATCTTCAGTTAACTACCTTAACAAAGAGCAGTGAGGAGTTAACTGAAGGAGTCAAGGCTAATGCGCCACTCTGGTGATGATACCAAGGCAAGGTCGAAGTATCATGGTGATGATCCCAATGCAACATCTAAACTCAGCTCAACTAGTCAAACTAAAGTGTGAACTGAAAGAGAATATCCTCCGGGTGGAATATTCTCTCCTAAAATATTGGAGACTGGATAATGACTAATTATGACTAATAAAACAATAAAAAACTTGGGAAAAATAAATCCTAGGTGTGTGTGAAGTAACTCCAACACTAAAGACCAAAGATATGGATGTCAAAGTTGAAAGGACACAGGAATACTGGAGACATTTATTTGTACAAGAGAGTAGAGCATCTACCCCAGATAGAAAAGAAGTATTACCATTGAACCCTATGAAATACCCTCCACACTGCGAAGTTAACATGCCAAGAGGAGATAAGAACGATAATGGAAAGAGGAAACCAATGATTCAGATCATAGAAAAGAAGGCCAGAAAGCTCAACAAGAAGAAAGCTAAGTTAGAAAAATTACAAGAAGCTTGTTAAGAACCAAACATCAATATAGCATAGAAAAACCTCAAGAAAAGTACTCAACGCCTTGAAAAAGAGATAATATCAGATAATAAGCCTCTTCGAGGGGGCAACCTCCTTTTACCCCACTTAAATGTTCAAGTACAAG
>ML815129.1:39103-49148 GCA_009831015.1 Picea engelmannii
CATACAAATTGATTAGGTTCTAAATATAAAGAAGCAATTTGTACCTTTTGTGTATGTGGCACATTATGTAGATCAAATAATTGCTCCATCTGAAGTATCCATGTGATTGGGTCCTTGCCATCAAACTTCCTCATATCGATCTTTGGAACGTGGTTGGTCTTTAACCCAAAGTTGGAGTTTCTCCATTCTCGATTCACCTTCCTTGTGTCCTCATCATAAATTTCATGGGATGCATTTTCACTTTCACGTGTCTTCTCTATTACGAATTTTTTCAATACTACCATGATCTCCTCATTTAAACCATCCATCTTTGCCTCCAACTTAGCTTCCATCTCTTGTAGTTCATATTTTGTTACTATCTTCTTTTGTAAATCATTTATGTCCCTACACATTTCTTCACCTTCATCAAGAGTCCAAGTAGGATTGTCTGGAGGCTTACTAGGTGTAGAATTTTCATTTTTGGGTGGAATGTTGGCCAAGTATCACTTTTGAACCTTAATTTTGAGGTGGTTCTGCTAAACGATCTTTCTTCTATTGTATCTCCCAAGTTTCGGGCCTTCTAGGTATGAAAAATTATTTTATGTAGTTCTCTGATATTTATTTTCTGCAATGCCACAGGTCTGATCAAAATTGGATGTGCCAAGTGGAATTTATGGTAACTTCCCCACAACTTGCCTATTTTTGGCCTTTCCAGAAGATCTCACTTGTATAGCATTCCTCGCACAAAATAATTGATATAAAATTCTAAAACTCATACCAGAAATACTACAAAATGTCCAAGATCCAATGAAACTAGTCCCACTCAATTTGGATACTCTAGGAAGAAGTTATGAATTTTTTTCCTGGAACACCTTCTTGAGACTAGTCAATAGGACTAGTCAGATACCCTATCTTACACAGGGTGTATCTACAAATTTAATATGACCCAGAAGCTAAAATTTTTACCAAAGATACCTTACTAATTTCAATGAATAGCCTCTAGATTTCAGGGTCTGAAACGTTACAGAAAATGTTATATAGAAAAAATTCCACCATGAATCAGTTTAGGATGATTCCAGAACCCTATCTTGTACAGGCTATATCTTCGAAAGTATAAGGCCTCAGGAGCTGAAATTGGAACCCAATGTAACTTGATCCATCTACTAAATATCCTCCAAGAATTTTCTTTTGAAACGTTGTAGAAAAACAGTTATAGAGAAAATACCAAGGTGTCTGAGATGTAGCAGCGAAACCCCAAGACCTTGAGCTCTGATACCATATGTTAAGAACCAAATATCAATATAGCATAGAAAAACCTTAGAAAAAGTACTCAATGCCTTGAAAAAGAGATAATTTCAGATAATAAGCCTCTTCAAGGGGGAAATCTCCTTTTACCCCACTTAAATGTTCAAGTACAAGATGATTCAAAATGAAAATGTCTCCTTGGTATATATAAGAGACTAGGAGGTATAATTACAACTAATAGCCTAAAGCCGACATAAATAAAATAACATTACTAATCTAATATGCCCCAATTAAGGGGTAATGAGCCAATATTAGGGATTAACAGAAGAAGACAAGAAAAAGCATGGTGAAGTAACACCACCTAGGAACCCCCTTGAAGAGGTAGAGAAACCCAAGAAAAGAAAGGTTTCCCCCACGAAACCTACATCGCGGAAGAATTCCAAAGCGAGTAAGTTGAAGCTGCAGACTGTGCTCATGGTCTATGACTTCGACTTCATTATCGTAGTTGTATCCATTGCCTCGAAAGATATTTTGCAGATAACTCAAGACAAATAAGAAGCCATGTATGATAGAATTGAGATGGAGCTAAGAGGTGTACAACAAGCCCTTCACTCCAGCCACACAATTCCCATGGTGCCCCTGCCACTAGAAGAACCAGAGTTGGGAGATGAGCCTGCCCAACTCCGTAGAATAGCTGACACGACTGAATCTCATATTCATCACATGCAGGAAAAGAAAGAGAAGGCCACAGTGGCCCTGAAGCAAGCACAAGAGGAAATCATGGAGCAATGCCGAGTTGCACAGCAGGAGAAAGAACAATTTCTCACAGGGTAGGTCAGAGTTAAAGAAGCAATCAACAGAGCACTTTGCTCTGTGATAGGCTTGGAGCAGATGGAGGAAGACCCGGTGGATATTCAAGTGGCAAATATTACAGAAGCCATTCAGAAGCTTCAACAGAGGGTCGCAAAACTAGAGATAAAAATAGTGGCAAGCACTCTGCAGGAAGTGCGAGACCAGAGAGAAGAAATTTCTTGGAGCGTAGTTGAAAGGATCAAAGCATTAGTCATTGAATGTAAAAAGCTAAGTAGTCACAGTGCGCATACTTATGACCACCTTACCGAGGACCCTGAACTAAAGTCATTGGAGTTGCATCTCTAGGAAGTAAAGTAGCAAGCAGTGGCAGTGCAAGCATAGTTTAAACTCCTGTCAATAGTTGAGAGGATGAAAAGATCCCAAGAACAGTGCACGGCTTAGAAATAGGTCCATGCCATACAAAGAAAAGTCATGGAAGTGACTCAGAAGCCCCAACCAGTCTAGGATGCAACTTGCCTACTTTTTGAGGAGATTGAAGGTCGAGGACAAGAGCTAGAATGAGTAGTCACTTCAGTAGAAAAATTCTTAGAATGACCTATGAACAAGGTAGTTATTCAAGAGTTCATCAAGAAGAAGGCCTTTGCGTAGGAACAGGTTGAAGCAGCTCGAGCCAAACTCAAATATTTTGAGGCAGAGTTACCCAAACCAAAGTGACTCGGGACGAGTCACAGGTGAATGTTGGGGGCCTATTGGCCCTTCACCAAGTTTTGGAGATTCTTGGTCATGTTTGACCTCTTTTGGGACTTTGACAGGATGGTTGAAGGTGGAGTGAAAGTTGAAGAAAAGATCGCAGGATCTTTGTTGGATTACTGAGAGGGGGGGTGAATCAGTAATAGCATAATTATAATCCTTTTTCTTCAAACAATCCAAGTATTATATCAATGTAGAATTATTATCCAATAATGAGCAATAAGAAATGAACAATCATATACATACACAGTACACCAGTGTTTTATGTGGAAACCCAAATCGGGAGAAAACCACAAAAAGTTTTTTATTATATGTATTAAAGAATTACATTCATTGGAAGCACCAACTTCCTTTGTTTTCCATCTACAACTGGAAGGAGGCTCCAAACCCCTAGTTTCTCAGGCTACAACCTGAGGGAATATACAACTCCCCAATTCTCTAGCTATAACCAGAAGGAGGCTACAACCCCCTATGTTCTCCGGCTACAATTGGAAGGTGGCTACAACCACATGTCCTTGCCCTGTCAAACCACCGTGAAGTAGAAGTAGAATGATGGAACCATTGTTACACTATCACAATGAGATATACCACTCTAAAAATGTACCAATAAACCTAAACCATGCATCAACCTGTACCTCAACCTGTAATCAACCTGTAACATAAACAAGTGCATCAACCATGCACCAACCTGTACCATAAATAAGTGCATCAACCATGCATTAACCTATGCCAAACAATATGTAATCAACTTGTACCATAAAAAAATGCAACCAAAAATGTACCAATCATGTGCCAACTACTCATCAACTATGACTCATCAATATGTACCAGCATCATCAACTATACACCTCATGTATGTGCCAACTCATCAACTACTTGTACCTCAACGAAAATCCCTCATCAATTTCATCATCCAAATATGATTTATAACTCTATAATAGACCTGGTTTATATGATCACATACCTTCAAACCTTCCTTAACTTTAAACAACAAGAGACTAGCATTTACATCAAACTTTTCTTTAGTCTCACATGACTAGTTTTGGATTAGTCAACAACCCTAACATCAAATAATCATAACTTTGTACCTGTTATGAATAAAGATACGAAACTGATACACAATGTTCTTCAGTGTGTTTTATTGAATTTCTCCAGGTTTCACTACTTGGCACCTCTCATAAAAGTAGTTATAGAAAAAATGGCATACCTTGCTAGATTATGGCTTATTCTAGAGAGTGACCTTGTAGAGCATGCTCTGCATGGAATATTTGTTGAATCAATATGAAACTATTGAAAAGAATACTAAAGACAATACTCTAACCAACACATTTTTTCTTACTAGATTTGGATCTGTTATGAAGAAGTTATGATGTTTTTATCTGAAACACCTGGTTTTGACTAGTTTAAGGACTAGCCACAAACCCTATTTTCCATAGAGTGTAACTCCAAAAATAAAATGACCCACAAGATCAATTTTTTACCACTAATACTTATATATTTTTTCTCAATGGCATATAAATTTCATGGTCTGAATCATTCTAGAAATAAAGTTATTGCGAAAATGGTGAGATGACCTATAAATAACATACCTTAGAAAGCATCATCAAAAGAATTTATCCTTCCTTGAATTCCGGCCTTCTTTTATTCACCTTTCCTCATAAATTCGGATTAGATATCCTTTGGTTACCTCAAAAACCTGTAGGTATTCAATATTCTCAAGTGTTTCTAAAATGAGAGAGCCTTGCCTCTTATTTATACTCTCCAAGTAGGTTCCTTAAAAACATCTTCTAGGTCACTTTGCCCACTTTCCTTATTTTAGGGTTAACCCACTTCAAATTTCTCCATTAAATTTATTATTTAAATAATTTGTTTTGTATTCAATTTGAATTATAGTACACTAATCAATTCACTTTATTATTTACCTTCTAAAATCTCTTAAACCACTTTGACTACTTTGACCTTTTGGGGCTTCTAGATGACATAAGAGGTTCCTCCAACTCCGTAAGGCCATAACTCTCAAACCGTGAGGAGTTATGTGACGCTCCACATACCACCAGAAATGGAATGATATGTACCATCCATATAGAATAGTATTACCTACAAATATATCAAAAATCATACCATTATCCATCAAACAAACTTGGGTCCATTACCTAAACCAAGGTTCTCCAACTTCTCATGGCCATAACTCTCTAACCGTGAGGAGTTATGTGACGTTCCACATACCACCAGAAATGGAATGATAAGAAATATCCATCTAGGATAGATCCAATGAAAAATTCACTGACCTTCATCTCCTTATTCCACAACTAATCATGGGTTCTCTAACCATACTTCTAAGATAACTCAATACATAAAGTGTCTTCCCGTGAGCACTTTCACCATAAGGGGACCACTTTGGAGTTCATCCATTTCTACTTATTATCAACCATGAAAAGAAAATAATGAGTCATATTTACATCAAACAATATTGGGTCCATTACCCAACCTTTGTGCTATGAGGCTTTCTTCAAGGGTTGACATCAATGAGAACCAACCTTAATCAACACTTGACCCCTTTTTTAGGGTACTTTTGGGATTAGGGTTTATGTAACAGGTATGGGATGTTGGCCCATGGGTTTACCCATGTTTGGGACCATTTTGTAATGTATAAATAGATACCCAGGCGATTTAGGAAGAGGCCAATGTGCTAAGTGTGAATAGTTGTGGATGATTTGTGCATGCTATGTGTTAAGGACTTGCAAAGCTAAATGCAAGAGATAGTAAGAAGGCTTTGTGCTAAAACCTAGCTCGGGGAAGGAGGATCTGGTGAGGTGCATACAAATCTCCAGTCCTATGTAGAGTGGGTTTTTAGGCTCTGTGCTTGTATAATATTGACAGAAGATAATAAAGAAGATGAAGAGTTGGTGGAAGTAGCCCCGCACTGGGGTGAACCAGGTATATCCTATTTTATTGCTGCTTTGTGCATTATGATTGTATGTTAGTGATGTAATTTATGTTTAGTTTTTCTATATTTATGTATGATGCATCTGGTATGATATCTTAGTGCTTAGTAATGTGAATGAATGCTAGATCTTATCTCTATCGATATGCTAAGTTCTTAGATGTGCTAGATCTGGTAGAATACTGCGTTGTTCTGTAATTAGGGTTTGGATCTGCAATGTGAATAAGGGTTAATTACTGATAAATGTTAACTACTAAGTGTTTTTTTAAGTAGTGTAATCACAGATCTGTGTCCCAGCTAGGTTGCATACATTTGAGTCCTACAACAACCCCTGCCTCTACCTCTGGTGAGACTTCATCTGCTTCACAGGTGTTGCCGAAAGGGATGCTAGTTAAGGTTTTGTTGGTGCGTTGTTGAAGCATTGAACCCTGGGCCTACCCCTGTGCCAAAATTTTTTTTAGATGCTCATTTCAAATCTATTATCATTTAACATCACCCATGTTAAGAGGGAAATTAATTCAATGGTTGATAGCCTAGTTATTTTTGCAGCATCTCCTACCCGACAAATTTTACCTCGAAGACCTGATTGTATGTGTAAATATATATCTCACCCTCACATCCCTGATAATGTATAATCATGGCAGGTTTTCCCGAGTGACGAAAGATTTTTCACTTTCATATAAAATGAACCGTTTAAGCCCAAAGAAATCATCTCTATTGAAGATGACAAATTTCCCAAAGGCTTGACTCCTCTCGAAAGTTCATTTTCTTCAAGCGATGTAGGCAACAAATAAACACATAAGGAAGAGGAGTTGAAAAGGAAAGTTGGTGATACCATTTCCTTGAATATTGGGACATTCGAATCTCCAAAGATCATTAAATTAGGTGCCCAATGTTTTGATGAAGAAAAATAAAAATTCACAGAATTATTCTATGAATTTCAAGATATTTTTGCATGGTCATACGAGGATATTCATGGTTTTGATCCTACTCTCATATGGCATTCCATTCCTATCAAGGAAGGGGTAAAAACATTTAGGAAAAAATAAATGCCTATTAACACTGCACTCGAAGCCACTATTCGAAAATAATTGGAAAAATTGTTGAAAGCTAATATAATATTTCTAGTTAAGCATTCTGAATGGGTTTCAAACCTACTTCAAGTTTGGAAAAATACTGGCTAGATCCGATTATGTGTTGATTTTCGTGCATTGAATAGGGAAAGTGTCAAATACCATTTTCCACTTCCTAATATGGAAATGATCTTACAACAAGTTGCAGGGTCTCAAATGATGTCCTTACTTGACAGTTTCTTTGATTATAATCAAATCAAGGTAAAAAGTACTAATAGGTATAAAACCACCTTGACCACACATTGGGGCACATTCACTTATGAACTCATGCCTTTTTTATTATCTAATGCAAGTGCCACATTTCAAAGAGCTATGCAGATAGATTTTGACAATCTAATCGATAAGATTAGCCAAGTTTATCTTGATGATTTGATTGTTTATTCCAAAACTAGTTGGATCAGTTTGGTGATATTAGAAAAGTTCTCATGCACTGCATAAAACTTGGCATTTCTTGAAATCCTTCCAAATATATTTTTTTGTGTAACGAAGGGAAATATCCTCGGTCATATTTTTTCTGATTCAGGGATAAGCATAGATACTCAGAGGATTACTGCCATTCTAAACCTCCTTGCCCCCACTTCCAAGAAATAAGTTCAAGCTTTCATGGGCATTATTAATTTCTTCTGTAGATTTGTTCCCGATTTTGTTGTCATGGTTAAACCAATCCATAATATTCTGAAGCAAGATTGCTCTTTTTCTTGGACAAATGATGTCGAGAATTCTTTCCTTAGGATTAAGAAATCAATCAGCTCTGCACCGGTTCTAGAGAAACCGAATTTTGAAAAACAACTTTGTCATATATACCAATGCCACCAAGGAAGCAATTTATGTTATCCTCTTACAATGTGATGTCCAAAACAATGAAAAACATGTAGATTACATGAGTCAAAGTGTATCAGATGAGAAGATCAAATATTCTTATATTGAGAAACATGTTTTTTCTCTTATCAAGGCTATAGAAAATAATTTCCATTTTATTTTGGGAAAACATACGCAGGTAAAAGTCCCTTTACCTGTTGTCAAGTTTTTGCTTTCACAAACTTATCTTTTAGGAAAACTTGCACATTGGCTTTCCAAAATTCAAGAGCATGATTTGATGATCATGACTTTGAATACAATCAAGGGAAAAGACATATCTCTTCACTTAGCCTAGCACCCTGAACTAAGTGAATAACTTGACAACCAAGATAATCCTCTTTCAGCACTGTTTTATATTCAAAATCAAAATATTTCTCTATCTAAACATCCTTGGTACAAAAATCTAGTGTATTATTTGCAGTATCAAAAGTTTCCAAATGAGTTGGATTCTCACTAGAGAACAAGACTCTGCCTTGAAGCTTCCAAGTATATCATTTTAGGATACTTTTTGTTTAGGAGGTTTGTTGATGGTTTGTTACTTCGATGCGTAAATGATGAAGAAGCACATAATTTATTATTTGAAATACATGGATCATCAGTTTTTGTCATTCACATCAATGGCCATTTTTCTGCTATGGCTATTGTTGTTAAGATCATCAGAAATGGTTACTACTTTCCTTCGATATTTCTTGATTCATATAAATTAGCAAGATCATGTGATAAATGCCAAAAATTCAATGGGAAAGAATGCCTTTATGCCATGCCTTTACAACTTGTCCTCCCATATTTCCCTTTTTCTAAATGGGGTCTAGATTTAATTGGTCCTATCAATACTCCATCTTTTGTACGTCATATATTTATTTTGACAGCCACTGATTACTTTACTAAGTGGAACGACAATATGCAAAGGATGAGTAGGTATTTCTTTCCTAGAATATAATATCATTTCCAGATTTGACATCTCATTATAGATCATTACGGACAATGGCCCAACATTCATTTATGAAAAATTGACCCAATTTGTGGCTAAATTAGGTGTCAAACTTTTTACTTCATCTGCTTATTACCCTATGGAAATGGGAAAGTAGATTCCACTAACACGAATCTGGTTAGGATCATAAAGAGACTCATAGAATACAAACACACCAGTGGCACACGCTTCTCACTTATGCTCTCTGGGAAGACCGTACAACCACCAAAGAAAGTATATCTTTACTCCCTTTTAGCTCATATATGGCCAAGAGGATATTCTTCCTATTGAACTAGAACTTTCCTCCTTAAGTCTGATGTTACAGACTAAAGAATTAAATTCTTCTAATGTTCCCCAAATGATAAATGCATTGTTATCCCTGGAAGAACATAGAAACTTTTCCATGGAGAAACTAAAAAGAAGGCAACAATGGTGAAAAATTATTTTAACAAGCGAGAAAACGTTGTTGAATTCAAGGTTGACGAAAAAGTCCTACTATGGGATTCAACCCATGATGAAAGAGGAAGACATTCTAAATTCCAAAAATTATGGCTAGGTAGTTTGAAAATCACTTTTATCCTCAACTCAAACTCATGCCTTCTAAAGGATTTGGAGGAGTGATTATTTTCTTAAGGTACAAATGGTTCCCACTTCAAACACTATGTGGAACCAAATTGATTATTAACGCTTTGTATAAACTTGACTATTGTATATAGTCCTTTGTCTTACTTTTTTTTTCTACTTAGGTTTGATTGAGTTTCAATTTATGTTGTTTTTCCTCATAATCATCAGAAATAAAGTCTGTATCATTTTTTCCATAACAATTTCATTCTATAAGTATTTTTAACCGATGAAAAATGAGATACACACAACTGTCACGATTACCTCCTTTTACACACCGCTGAAATAGCGTTTTTCTTTCAATATTGTTGAAGTATAGTTGGTTTTGTCTTCTTATTTGTTTTTGCTATCCCTTTCTTCCCTCCATCCCGAGATTCAAGAGAATATCAAAAGAATTATCCTCAAAATTCTAAAAAACATTATCAATTATGAATCTTTGTGCATACAGGATCAACTCCCCTCATACATATCACTTTTCATAAGTTATTCCCTGAAGTCCCGTCTCATTATTTCCCTTAAACCATTTTTCCCCATGTTGCACAACTATTATTTTCAATAGTTTTTTTATTACTTCTATTGGTCTGTGAAACTAAACATGATGAGTTATAAATATGTTGGGGACAAATTTCCCTATGGAGTCACCAGTTTGTTGACGCCCAAAAGCGCAACATGGAATCACTACATCCAAATGGGTTGAAATTCCTTACTACATATATATATATATATATATAT
>ML815129.1:49161-62561 GCA_009831015.1 Picea engelmannii
GCGGGACCCCTTTATGTGAATGATGATCAAAGACACTTTTATTTGATTTACACTCGGGACCTTGCAAAATTGATTCTATAGTTTGGGAATAAACCTAGAAACTCGAAAAAACTTTGCATGTGAAATGGACTAATGATGGGTGTGTTGGAAATTTAATTTAAAAAAGAAAGGAAAAGGGGAAAATGTTTGTTTTAATAAGCGTCTTGGTTTATTCTTGCTACACATATTTTGACTTGTTGTTCAAACCTGAGGAAGGAGACACATATAGTTATGGTCTATTGCACTTATGGTATACTCGTTCTTATTGTGGATAGCAGATAAGTTTTATAAGATGGAAATATTTCACTAGAAAGGAATGTGGGACATAACATGTTTTGTTGCTAAGTGTTGAGTATATGTTAATATTTATGAGTTTAATCCTATTTTTGAATTGAAATTTTATGTGGAAAACATAGTGGACTATGTGTTGGAAGTATTGGGTGTGCTTGTACTTGGCTCTAGTTGATGGAAATTAATGTGAGAAACGATGTGAAATTAATACACGTCACTATAACCCTACCTAGAGATATCCACCCTCACTTCATTCGCATTTGTGTTGGTTTCTTTGGCTAGTGTTTCCTCTATCTTGCTAGGCCTTGGGAAGAATAGTGGTTCCTGTTGGTTTTCTGGCATTCTCCTTATAGGTATGTTGGCTCTTACCTCTCCATTCATGAACTGTATCTCCACTCCAAATAATGATGTTGGATCTTATATTTTCTCGCATACTGTGTTTGATTTCCGAAGTTTATAATGCGTGTATGTGGGTATAACCGTTGTGAAAATTGTGTTTTAATGGAGGTCCCTCCCTATTGGAATTTAAATGTTTCAAGCTCAGAATAATGTTTGAAATTCCTTTATGTTTAAATTATGTGATTGTTTTGTGCCCAGAACGAATGTTGTTATGTCGCTATGGTTGTTGGAAAATAGTTATGGCAAGTACTTTCAGATTCACTCATCCCTGGTGATTCGAATTCCAGGTTTTTTCTATGTGAAACAAAATAATGGTTGGTTTTTTTTCTTGCATGATGCCATACCATTTACCCAGTATTTCATAGACTTGAAGCTCCTTCAAATTATCTTTCCATTGTTTGTGAATATAACTGAGACATGTGTATTTTACTTGCGGCCACCAGGGGAGGTATGTGGAAGGTCTGTTGTGGAAATAAATGGTTAAATCATTTTTACAAACCCCTTATGTTGTCTCTCCTTACATTTTCCCATACCTCGGTTATTTTATCAGATATATGGAAATTGTTATATTTGAACTTTGGTCTTGATGTATGTTATAGTGTTGACAGTAGGAAAGATTGTTTGTACGCATTAATTCCTCATTCGTTTGTTATTTATCTATGGGGGTTTGGTAAAATTTAAAGTTATATGATGATTATATCAGATGATGAGCACCAATTTCACATGGGGTTTCAAACCCAGTCTATTTATGAAACAAGTATTGAGGTTGTGATGTAAGCGTTGAATAGTGAAAGGTCGATGATTTATGTTTTTTTCTCAGCCTCCCATGCATGCTTGAAGTAGTCTGGTTTTAATTGCTTCGAATGAATCTCTTAACTGTGTCTTATAAAGTCTTTTCTAATTGAAAAGGAAATTGTGAAGTTTGATAGTCCTACAACTTTCCTGGGATTTTTATTTGGGTAATATAAAACAACTTTGTCTCAGATTTGAATTATTAAATAGAGAAAAGTTTTGGAAAATAATGGTGATGACGATTTTCAATAAATATTATTGCATATAATAGAACATTAATCATATTTTTCCCTTCCATTATCTCACTTTTTTCTCATTATATTCCCACTGCCTTCCCAAATACATTTAAACATCTCATGTTCTATTATTATGAATTTCATTTTTTTTTAAAGAAAAGATTAATAAAAAAAGAAAGAGACTAGATGATGACTGGTGTTGGAAGTTTGGATATGGATACATTTTATGTTACCCCTGCATTTGCTTGAGTAGTATTTGTTGAATGTTTCCCATCCATGCTATCATTTTACGATCATTACAAAGCCCCCCATATTCTCAATAGCCCTATCAGTCCCTGTTCAAATGGAGATTGATTATTGAGTTTAAAATTATTGATGGATAGATTTCATATTCTTTTGTTGTGAATGATAGAACCAACCTTTTGTTTTTTTTAGGTAGAGTATTGATGCATGGATTCTTAAGAGTTTTTCATAACATGTTTGGAATATTTATTCAGGATGAGTTTCTTTAGTAGAGGAAGCAATGGCAGAGGTGTTAATAGAGGTGCTAATAGAGGAAGAAAAAATAATTGGCAGAGAGGCCATATATGGCCACGATTTTTGATACATTTTGGCATGGATCCATGATGCAGGAGCATCACCCACGACAAGCGAGCCAGCATGGAAGACAATGAACAGCTGGACAAGGCCAGCCGAAACTTTTTGAATTTCATTCAAGAGGATGTGCTAATGTATAAATGATACATTTATGAAAGCACATTTTGTATGTTGTATCAGACCTCAAGCCATACGCTCATGTCTGAAATAGATAGGAGGCATTTATTAGATTTAACGCAGGTAGATAGATGTTTAAGTCTAGATTAGACAGTTTTAGAGTCCAAGAGGGAAAACGGATATAGACACCATCATTGTATCATTGTAACATTAGAAACATTCAGAAGAGGAGAGCAAGCAGAGAAATTGTGGAGAACACCCATGTACAGATGTTGGATTAATAGAATGAAATTCTGATTTGAATTCATGGCTTGTGTTGTTTCTCTGTGTATCTTGTTTATGTTCTCATGAATGTTTTTTCTTGTATGCATTTGCTTTGTATATGTTGTGCATGTGATTTCAGGGTTTAAACTGAACAGAGAGGAAAGAGAATAAGTTCCAATTGTTTCTCTATCTGAGCCAGGAGATTCCTGCAAAGAGTGCAGTTGAATTCATCCGCAAGGAGTGCATTGATGAAGGCTCGGTAGCTTAACACTTATTCTCATTCGACCAGAAGTTGCAGGGTTGTTGCAGCCGTGCAAGGAGTGTACAGGAGGAAGCAGAAGTCTCAGTAGTTAATCTAAGCATAAGGAGATTGAGGACTGCTGCTGTAGTGAGTGCGCAGAGTCTGAAGTATCTAACACTTGAGACGATTGTTGAATATTGAGCGCGAGGAGTACGCACAACTCCATCTGAAGGAAACAGAGGAGAAAAGCTTAGGAGGTATAGTTCTTTCATGGTATTGTTGAAAGAGGACTCGGGAGGCTTGGTTGAGGGAAGTTCGAGCAGGGGACGCAAGTGCAAGCGTGCGAGGATAAAGTTCTAAGAAAGGGGCGTTAGTCTTTTGGAGAAATCCTCGAGGATAAGAAATCGACGGTTAGGATCCACCGAGGGAAACAGTGAAACCTTGACAGCCGTCAGATCGCGGAAAAGTAGAGCACGGTTTAAACCCTTGGCATGCAGGGGAGGAGCAGAGCTCATCTGGACTCGACTCATCGGAGAATCGGGGTTCCCAATGACTTAGAATTCTCACAAGGAGAAATCGCGACGTGTGACTTTTCGAAGGAACCATAGCCATAGATTTCGGACTGGACACGTGCCAGTAATCTGGAGAATCGGGGTTCGTCATTTCGGGACTTTTGGGAACACAAAACTCTCGTTTGTTGAAATCGCGATCCACGATTTCCCGACAGGATTAAAGGACCTAGTCGAGGACAGGTGTCGGAGGGTTGAATCTCGTCGTGAGCAGACAACAGGTGGCGTCGAATATCAGAGTTCGAGACTTAGAAGGTCCTGTGAATCGGTGCAACAGGAATCGTGAATTCTCAAAACATGATTTCCTGATTTAAACGGAAAGTGTGGGGTCCAGGCGACAGCACAAAGGACAGGTGGCATCGGTGTTCAGGAATCGGAGATTCGTGGGATAAGCGAATCACGATCGCGTGAATACCGATTTTCCGATAGAGTAATTCCCGATAGGAGACGAGGAAAGAGAGAAGTAAATACTCATCGGGTTTCGGGGATTTGTGAGACCCGAATCCTTAAGCGCAGAACTCGCGATCAAGTGAGTTATGATTTCCCGATAGGCAGAAGGGAGGTCGTAAGAATAGTTCCATGGTTGTTGAGAACTCCCGATAAGGGGGTTGGAAGAACAATTTTCATTCTTCAGGCCATAGGAGAAAGAAGGTCCTGGTGGTAGCAGACGTGCGCCGGGTGGCGTCTGCGTCAGAGTGGTATCAGAGCGGGAAATACTTTGTTTTCCACAGCAGAGGAGAAAATTTCACCATGCCACCCAGAAGAGAAAGGCAATCACCTGATCCGGAGGACAGGGATGTGCGAAGAAAAGGTAGGCCGGCAGGGAATCCAGAGATGGAAAGGCAGATACGAGATCTTCGAGCGAGGTTGGAAGAGATGGAGACAACTCAAAGATGCAGAGTTGGTGCAGGGGATCTTAGTGATTCCAAAGTGGAAGAGGAAGTTGGGAATGAAGAAGAGGTCATAGCAGAAGACGCATCAACCGAACGGTTGATCAAAGCTATCGCCCGAATGAGTTCGAAGACAAAAATGGACATTCCAGTCTATGAAGGAAGTCTGGATGTAGAAGAGCTGTTGGATTGGATTCGAGATTTTGACACCTACTTCGATTATGAAGATATCGAAGAGGATAAAAAGGTAAGGCATGCTTTCACTAAATTGAAAGGACATGCAACAATATGGTGGGATGAGCTTCAGGAAGATAGACGTTCCAAAGGTAAACAAAAGATAAAAAGTTGGGATCGAATGATTGCAAAGATGAAGGAAAAATTCATCCCAAGAGACTATCAGATCACACTGTTCAGGAGAATGAAAAACCTAAGACAAAAGTTAATGATAGTGAAGGAGTATACCGAAGGGTTTTACAAGCTCAATATTAGAGCAGGTCATCAGGAGAGCGATGATGAAAAAGTTGCCAGGTATATAAATGGCTTGAGGTATGAAATTCAGGATGAATTAAGTATGGAAACCATATGAACAGTGGAGGATTCTTACCAAATGGCTCTGAAGGCTGAAGAGAAGCTGAGCTGTAAGCAAAGTCAGCGAGGGTGAGGCAGGAGTCAGCCCAGAGGCAAGACAGTTGCCCAGGAGAAATATCAGAAGCCCAAGGAGGAATGGAAGAAACCTCAGGGTAAGATGGAAAGAGGTGGAACCTCACAATGAGGACCACATGTTGAATAGAAGGGGCAACATACAGATCAGGGTAGCAGTTATGCTGACGCAAACACCTTTCCTCGTACTCAAGGCAGGGGAAGAGGCCGAGGAGGAATTATCACATGTTTCACATGTGGGAAAAATGGACACAAGTCATTCGAGTGTCCAGAGAAAAAGAAAGACATCGGAGAAGCTCACATCACTGAAGCTCAGAAGCGTGATGCTGAGACGGAAGATGCAGAAGGCGGAAGATCGCTTGGAATGCATAAAGTCCTTTTGACACCTGAGAAGGAGGTGGAAAACTCAGTCCAAAGGACCAGACTGTTCAGAACATCTTGCAAGCCTAAGGATAGGGTGTGCAAGGTTATCGTGGATAGTGGTAGCATGGATAATCGCGTTTCAATCGAGATGGTAGAAAATTTGGAGCTGGAGAGGACTGATCATCCCAGTCCATACAAGGTTTCATGGCTACAAAAAGGACACCAGGTAAGTGTTACTAAACAGTTCTTGGTTGAATTCAAAATAGGTGGGTATAATGATAAGATTTTATGTGATGTTATCCCCATGGATGTATGCCATTTACTACTGGGGAGACCATGGCAGTATGACAGAAACGTAATTCATGATGGGAAAATGAATACATATACCCTGGAGAAAAATGGTAGAACCCATATGTTTCTTCCAATAAAGGATAAGGAGGTAAAGCCAGAAGTAAACAACACAATACTTCTCATGAGTGGGAAGGAGCTTCTTACAAAGATGGATAACAAGGAAGATCCACAATTCTTCGTTGTCAGAAAACCGAGAATCGTTCTGACTAGCACAAGAGTGGACGACTTACCAGATGAAATTCAGGAACTGCTGGAAGAGTTTGCTGACATCATAGTGGAAAAATTACCTCGTTCATTGCCACCGATGAGGAGTGTGAGTCATCACATTGATATCATACCAAGAAGCAGTTTTCCGAACAAGGCTGCGTACAGATTGATGCCACAAGAAAATGAGGAGGTCAAGAAGCAGGTCCAGGAGTTGTTGGACAAAGGATTGGTCAGAGAAAGTATGAGTTCGTGCGTTGTTATGACCGTGCTTAGTCCGAAGAAAGATGGAGGCTGGAGAATGTGGATCGACTCAAGAGCGATCAACAAAATTACCATCAGGTAAAAATTTCCACTGTCGAAAATGGATGATCTGATGGATTGCCTGAGCGGGGAAAATTATTTTTCAAAGATTGATCTAAAGAGCGGATATCACCAAATTCGCATGAGGGAAGGTGATGAATGGAAGACAACATTCAAGACAAATGAAGGTTTGTACGAATGGATGGTCATGCCGTTTGGTTTGACAAATGCACCTAGCACATTCATGAGATTGATGAATGAAGTCCTGAAGGAGTTCATCGGGAAATTTGTTGTCATATATCTGGATGATATACTGGTCTTTAGTAAAACAAAGGATGAACATTTGAAACATCTGGCCATTGTGATGAGAAAGCTACAACAGGAGAAGTTATTGATTAATATGAAGAAGTCCTCATTTATGAAGACAGAGCTCATTTATTTGGGGTTCGTCATTTCGGCGAATGAATTGAAAATGGATCCAAGTAAAGTGGAAGTGATTAAAAATTGGCCATCACCCAGAAATGTTTTTGAGGTGAGGAGTTTCCATGGTTTGGCTAGTTTCTACTGAAAGTTCATTAGGAATTTCAGTGGAATTAGCGCAGAAATGATGGACACAGTGAAGAAGTGACATAAGTCTTTTCATTGGACAACAGAGGTTGAGAAAAGATTCAATCTGTTGAAGAGGAAGATCACAGAACGACCAGTGTTGGTGTTGCCTGATTTCAATAAGGCATTTCAGGTGAAGTGTGATGCAATCAGATACGCCATAGGAATGGTCCTAAGTCAAGAGGACAGACCAGTTGCCTATTATAGTGAGAAGCTAGATGAAGCAAAGCTAAAATACTCCACGTATGATAAAGAACTTTATGCTATCATACAGGCATTGAAGAAGTGGAGGCATTACTTGATCCCAAAGGAATTTGTATTGTATAGTGATAATCATGCATTGCAGTTTGTGAGTCAACAAGAGAAGTTGAATCAGAAACATGAAAAATGGGTAGAGTATATGCAAAATTTTACATTTGTAATCAAACACATTTCAGGGACTGCTAAAAAAGTGGTTGATTCTTTGAGCAGGAAATGTTTGTTGCTGCAGGAGTTCCGAGTCAGGACATTGGGTTTTGAAAACCTTAAGGACATGTATGCAGGTGATGCAGATTTCGGAGAAGTGTATGAAGCAGCTGATAATCCAGTTCTTAGAGATCGGAGTCCTTGGATAGATTATGTAATCCAGGAGGGATTGTTATTCAGAGGCAATCAACTGTGTATTTCGAATTGCTCCATGAGGGAGAACCTGCTAAAGGAGAAGCACAGTGGTGGATTAGCAGGGCATTTTGGCCATGACAAGACATTCGCAAAGCTGAGTGAATCATATTTTTGGCTGGGGATGCACTCAGAGGTTAAAAGGTTTGTTGACAAATGTAGAATTTGTCAGCATTCAAAAGGGAGAAAGCAGAATGCAAGTTTTTATCAGCCACTGCCCATACCAGAGAAGCCATGGGAGGCCATAAGCATGGATTTCGTATTAGGATTACCGAGGATGCAGAGAGGGGTTGATTCCATATTTGTGGTGGTGGACAGGTTTTCAAAGATGGCACATTTTATTCCATGCCAGAAGACCAGCGATGCGACTCACATCGCGAACTTGTTTTTCAAGGAGATCATTCGACTCCATGGATTGCCGACAAGTATAGTATCGAATAGGGATACTAAATTCATAGGGCATTTTTGGAGGACCTTATGGAAGAATCTAGGAACTAACCTGGCATTTAGTTTGGCTTATCATCCATAGACATATGGGAAAACGGAAGTGGTCAACAGGAGTCTGGGAGACTTGCTGAGAAGCTTGGTGACAGAACACCATAGCACCTGGGACAACATATTACCACAGGCAGAGTTTGCTTATAATGACTTTGTGAACAGGAGCACAGGAAAGAGTCCATTTGAGATTGTATATGGCAAACATCCAAGAGGAGTCTCTGAACTCAGGGATTCAGAACAGACTGCTATTAGCAGTGCAAGCACTGAAGAGTTCGCTGAAGCAATGAAGGAACTTCACAGCAAGGTGAAGCAGCAACTGATTGATTCAAATCAGGAGTATAAGCACAGATTAGATCAGCATCGGAGACAACTTCAATTTGAAGTTGGTGATCTAGTTCTGGTACATATGAGGAAGGAAAGGTTCCCAAGGGGAACATACAACAAGCTGAAAATAAAGAAAATTGGGCCATGCAGAGTCCTAAAGAAACTCGGAGAAAATGCTTATGAGATTGAGTTGCCCGATGGGATCGACATATCTCCGACGTTCAATGTTTCAGACTTATATCCATATAAGGCAGAGGAAATAGGAGCTGGAAGTGATGAACAACAGGAGGTCCAGTGGCAGAAGCAGATGCCAATTGCAGAAAGGCCACAGATGGAGTAGATACTTGACAGAAGAGTCAACAAAAGAACCAGACGGAAGAAATACTTCGAGTATCTGGTGAAATGGAAGAATCACCCAGTGGAGGATGCCAACTGGGAGACAGAAGCAGTGATTCAAAGGCATGCACAAACCGTGCAGGAGCTCATGGACAGGAGCCCATGAAAATTTTCAAGCCGAGGAGTATGATGCAGGAGCATCGCCCACGACAAGCGAGCCAGCATGGAAGACAATGAACAGCTGGACAAGGCCAGCCGAAACTTTTTGAATTTCATTCAAGAGGATGCATAAATGTATAAATGATACATTTATGAAAGAACCTTTTGTATGTTGTATCAGACCTCGAGCCATAAGCTCATGTCTGAAATAGATAGGAGGCATTTATTAGATTTAATGCAGGTAGATAGATGTTTAAGTCTAGATTAGACAGTTTTAGAGTCCGAGAGGGAAAACGGATATAGACACCCTCATTGTATCATTGTAACATTAGAAGCATTCAGAAGAGGAGAGAAAACAGAGAAATTGTGGAGAACACCCATGTACATATGTTGAATTAATAGAATGAAATTCTGATTCGAATTCATGGCTTTTGTTGTTTCTCTATGTATCTTGTTTATGTGCTCATGAATGTTTGTTCTTGTATGCATTTTCTTTGTATATGTTGTGCATGTGATTTCAGGGTTTAAACTGAACAGAGAGGAAAGAGAATAAGTTTCAATTCTTTCTCTATCTGAGCCAGGAGATTCCTGCAAAGAGTGTAGTTGAATTCATCCGCAAGGAGTGCGTTGATGAAGGCTCGGTAGTTTAACACTTATTCTCATTTGACCAGAAGTTGCAGGGTTGTTGCAGCCGTGCAAGGAGTGTATAGGTGGAAGCAGAAGTCTCAGTAGTTAATCTGAGCATAAGGAGATTGAGGATTGTTGTTGCAGTGAGTGTGCAGAGTCTGAAGTATCTAACACTTGAGACGATTGTTGAATATTGAGTGTGAGGAGTACGCACAACTCCATCTGAAGGAAACAGAGGAGAAAAGCTTAGCAGGTATAGTTATTTCATGGTATTGTTGAAAGAGGACTCAAGAGGCTTGGTTGAGAGAA
Source organism: Picea engelmannii (assembly GCA_009831015.1). Lineage (NCBI taxonomy): Eukaryota > Viridiplantae > Streptophyta > Pinopsida > Pinales > Pinaceae > Picea > Picea engelmannii. The sequence continues at coordinate 58,994 of ML815129.1, forward strand.
GTTCGAGCAGGGGACGCAAGTGCAAGCGTGTGAGGATAAAGTTATGAGAAAGCGGCGTTAGTCTTTCGGAGAAATCCTCGAGGAGAAGAAATCGATGGTTAGGATCCACCGAGGGAAACAGTGAAACCCTGACAGCCGTCAAATCGCGGCAAAGTAGCGCATGGTTTAAACCCTTAGCGTGAAGGGGAGGAGCAGAGCTCATCTGGACTCGACTCATCGGAGAATCGGGGTTCCCAGTGACTTAGAATTCTCACAAGGAGAAATTGCGACGTGCGACTTTCCGAAGGACCCATAGCTGTAGATTCCAGACTGGACACGTGCCAGTAATCCAGAGAATCGAGGTTTGGCATTTCGGTACTTTCGGGAACACAAAACTCTCGTTTGTTGAAATCACGATCCATGATTTCCTGACAGGATTAAAGGACCTAGTGGAGGACAGGTGTTGGAGGGTTGAATCTCATCGTGAGCAGACAACAGGTGGCATCGAATATCGAAGTTCGAGACTTAGAAGGTCCTGTGAATCGGTGCAACAGGAATCACGAATTCTCGAAACGCAATTTCCTGATTTAAACGGAAAGCATGGGGTCCAGGCGACAACACAAAGGACAGGTGGCATCGGAGTTTGAGAATCATAGATTCGTGGGAGCAGCGACTCACGATCGCATGAATATCAATTTTTTGATAGAGTAATTCCTGATACGAGACGAGGAAAGTGAGAAGTAAATACTCATCGGGTTTCGGGGAGTTGTGAGACCCGAACCCGTGAGCGCAGAACTCACGATCAAGTGAGTTCTGATTTCCCGATAGGTAGAAGGGCGGTCGTAAGAATAGTTCTGTGGGTGTTGAGAACTCTCGATAAGGGGGTTGGAAGAATAATTTTCGTTCTTTGAGCCATAGGAGAAAGAAGGTCCTGGTGGTAGCAGACGTGCACCGGGTGGTTTCTGCATCAATCCACAAGCGTTGAATCGGCTTTTCCAAGATGGGTTTTTTAATATAGTTGTGCAAGGAATTTTTCAACCTATATTTGAGAGGCCTCATTACCAATCATGTTAGAATTTCTATGGTATCCACGACCACCCTCATGTGTCTATGTAGCCAGAACCACCTGCCAATGATGGTTAGAAAGAGATTTTTCATCAACCTGTAGCTCATCACCATGGCTGGCCCAATGTGTCTTTGTCATTAACCCCTCCTCCATCGCCAATAAATCCAAATACCCAAGCTGATCATTTTGTCGCACCAGTACATTCCTCCCATGAAAGTAAAAGGATAAAAACGTGTATTCCCAAGCTAGATATATATAAAGGAAAAGGAGTGGCCAATCCCTCTAAGCCATCCAAATATTCCTTTGAATATGTGTCCTCTCATCTTTTTCTCATAGATGATTGTTCACACGTCATCAGTGAAGTGTCCACCCACAAGGTTCCCATCAATTGAAGGCTATTGCACAGGATAAATTAGAAATGGGATCTAAATATAGAATCACTAAAAAGAGGAAAAATGCCTCTCATAGAAAATATGGATTTTAATGTTTATTAATGTTATTTTCTATTGAGGAAGCTCTTTTTATTTTGACAATGTTTTGGACAACAAATACATATTTAGACAGTGTTTTGGACAACATGGATATAATGTTATTTTTGGATATAGTCATGTTCTATTTTGTTGATATTAAAATATTCTATCATTAATTTGAAGATGGGAGTTACAAAGTGGATGTTTGAAGCAAATGTTTGGGGTGTTATACTTCATTTTTTGATGATTATTAAAGAAATTTAAAATGGGAGTCACAAGGGGTCTCACCTATTTAGCTATTATTTAATTATACCCTTACCTATATATACTATTATAATTTATTTATTTGTCTCAACTAATTTGTTAAGCTATTAAGCTTAACAAAATATAGGTAGTTGAACTACCATAACTTATTGAGAAAGGATAAAAACTCAATGAAATGAAGAGACAAGGGAAAGAGATAATAGAGGGAGAACTTCGGCTATAAGTTTTTCCTTATACTTGTGAAATACTTTGATTTTTCATTCATTCTAAGTTTACTAGAAGGTTGAACCATCTTGATGAAAACAAGGTCTTATTGAAGGAAGAAGTATTCAAAATTGAATCATATATTTCAGCAGCTTGTCTTTAAAGTTGTATGCTTTATCTTTGGTAGTATGTGTGGTCTTGTTTGTTTATGAATTAAATTTCATGAATGATAAACAGTATTTTGCAGAGTCAAGTGACAACATTTTGTCGAAAGATGATCCAGATCTTTAGCTTGAGTTTTATTTTGTTGTCAGAGTATTTTTGCATGGTACTCGTCAAAGGCTTCTAAACCTAACTTTGGTTCCTACCCTTGCAGGGGTTTGTAAACAAAATTCATCTTTGTATCTCATAATGAAAATAATATAAAAATCATATTTCCGATTTCAATCTGACATGTGAATTTTGAAGATTTGGTTCATATTTTTCTTTTATCTCCATGTACATACTCATGTAATTTATGTTTAGTTTATTTCTTTTGCACAGTTACATATAATATATAAAAAAATAACCTTGATCCCTTGTACTTAATACCTACAAATTAAGTGATTGTTTCTTTTATTTTAAGGCTATAAACCCCAAGGAGCATTCCCAACTATCTTTTCTTAGCCCAACAAGATCTGAAAATGATTGAGTAAGCTTCCTCATACCTTTTCCTCAACACCCTTCACTAAAAATCATGGTTGATCTCCTTCTTGATATGACTCATCTCAAAGAGCACCTAGTTTATCTCAAACATATTGACGAGGAACGTCAGTATGCAGCCTTAGAAAATTAGGTGCACAAGAAGTGTTCTAAGTATCGATATGATAAATCCATTCATTTTAGGGTTTTCTCTAAGGTAGACCTTGTGTTTTTCTATGACCAAGACAATGACACCTGGGGCAGGAAAAATTCAAACCCATATGGTACGTCCCATATGTCATGCGATGGGTGTTGGAGAAAGTATATTATGAGCTGAAGGATTATGAAGGTAATGTGTTGGCATAGCCCATAAATGGGATCTATCTTAAGAATCACTATGCTTGAGCCTGAAGGCTCGAGCATTAACACTTTTTGTAACTATTGTCTATTTTGTACTTAGTTTTGTATACAATTTTTCACTTTCTTGTTGCATTAATGATTAGTGTTCTTATGTTGTGTGGAATATGCTTGAAGAGTCGTGATCTAATTTGGATTCGTAGATGGAATTAGTCACCATACTCAACACTTAGCATATGTTGCTTGGTGATCTTTTCTCCTTCCAACCAGATGGTCTCCATTAGGAGTGCATGTCTCGGGGAAACTAATAACAATTTCACTAAGTATAGCACAATTACTGAGCTTTTGCGAGATGCATTGTTGCATGGAATTGTTCCCCTTCAAGTTTTCCTAGATTCACAGTTGGTGGTATCACAATTGAATAGACTGTATCGTATATGCGATCCGATATTGTTACAAAATTTTCTTAGGGTACGTCTTCTGGAATGTTCATTTGATTTTATTACTTATCAACATGTTCCTAGGTGAGATAATGAACTAGATAATT
>ML815129.1:85747-97897 GCA_009831015.1 Picea engelmannii
CATAGAGTGTCAATGAAAGGTGATCTGGTGGTGTGTAGGAAGAGGCCTAACACCTTCAAAATTATCATTCTCCTCCAACTATCCATATCTATGTATAATTCTAAATCCTCATCCCTCCTTGAGTCCAATGACCCCATGACTCTTGAAACTCCTAAGAATGTATAAACCCTAATTCCTATGACCCTTAGTTACCCCCTATGATATAACAACTATCCATTAATATTTATAATCTTAGACAACTAACACCAATAAACATTATTTATTCTAACCTCTAACCTTTATAATTGTAAAACCTATACATCTCCTAACCCTTACTTTGAATAACACCTATAACTCCTAATTGTTATAACCCATATTATTGCAATCTTGTAGTCCATATAAACCCAAAAAACCAACCCTTTAAACCCCCAATTTCTAACATATATCAGTGCCTAACTTTTACAACTCTTAACCCCTGACCCTTATCAACACCAATACATATAAACCTCAACCTAAAGATCTTATAACCCTTAAACCCAAATCCTATAATATACAACACCTAACCCTAATATCCTCCTTAAACCTAACCCTAATGCTAATCCCTTAACCCCTACTAATCCATAGGATTCAAAGGATGGTGGTTTTGATGCTTCTATGGGTGTTAAAATAAATACTTGAGATTTTCCATTTTTGATATGACCCATCCACCCCCTAATACTAGGAGAAAGGTGTCCATAATTTTTTTGAAAGATTTGGATTCATTATAGATGTGGGAGGGGATCGTTATCCATTTTTTAAAAGGAAAAATGAACAAGCATTATACTAGGTCTAGACTTCTCACCAATTCTTGGGATCTTATCTTGTTCTTCAAGTTCTCAATCTACATAATGACTTAAGAAGTGGGTGATGGTAGATTATATAGAATATGCATTGAGTAATGGATATTTAATTTTCATTAATTTGAAAAAGTGTTCATATCTTTCCAGAAATTTCAAAAGCAACCATATCTTTGCAAGATACTAGATATAACAAATATGCATAACATAAATAAAATGCTAGAAATGGCATAATAATAGTAATATAACCAGCATAATCTCCACAATAACATAGAAATAATATGAGAACAACAAATGAAATAGCACTTTGATTCAGAAAGTAATGTTCACAGGCCTCTTCTAGGGGGCAAAATCCAATTGAGCAGCGCTCTGTTACAATAATCTCCAAGCTAGGGTTTTCATACCCTCGACCCTTATTTATACTAAATATGTCTATTAAGAGAAACATCTAGAGGAAGATCCTTCTAGAAGCGGAAGCTTCTATTATGTCTTCTTACATCTGCCTTATTCTATTTTATTGAAAGGCCTTATTAATATTGACCTTTATTACATCTAAATACATTGATCTACCTATGTGTGGGTTAGGACCTTAACATGTACGCCCCCTTAAAAATAACTTTTTCCTCAAGGCTTGAGATGTGGAAACTGCTACAGAATGGTAGTTGGTTCCCAAGTGGCATATGCTGGAGTCATATCTTTCCACTATACTAGAACTTCCTTGATGGTTCTCTGATGCAGGTGACACTCACGTTGGTCCAAAAATGCTTCTGTCTGTAGCCAAATGGATCTTTCTTCAGCTAACTCTGGAAGGTTGGTTTGAATTCAACACTTGGTTCCAATCACCTTCTTCAAGCATGAAACAGGATGTATCTTCGAATGACTGGGCAGAGCTAACTGATATGCGACTTGTTCCACACACTTGAGAACTGTGTAAGGACCATAAAATTTGGGCGCTAGCTTCTAACAATGCTCGGCCTTGAGGGAAGTTTGCTTATATGGTTGTAGTCGTAGAAACACCTGATCCCCTTCTGCAGATTGATGTTCAAAGTGACCGTGATCTTCTTTTTTCTTCATGTGATTATGTGACATGACCAAGTTATCTTTAAGGGTACGAAGAGTATCCTCTCAGACTGTAAGTGTTTGGTCAACCGCCTGGACCTTCGAGGTACCTGGTAAGTATGAGAGAACTGAAGGTGGCTTCTGTCCATATACCGCTTCAAAAGGAGTCATGCGAGTGGTTGTATGGTATGTAGTGTTGTACCACCGTTCAGCTAGGGGTAACCATTGAGCCCACTAGTGTTTTTATTCAGAGGCAAAGCACCTCAGATATTTTTCCAAACACTTGTTGACAACTTCCATTTGACCATCCATCTGGGGATGATAAGCTAAGCTAATATGCAATTGTGTGCCTTGTAGCTTAAACAGTTGAGTCGCAATTGGAAACAATAGAGTTTGGCATGCCATATAGCTTGAAGACCTGGTCCATGAAAAATTGAGCCACTGTGGATGCAGTAAATGGGTGGTGAAGAGCACAAAAATGAGCATACTTGGAAAGGAGATCCACCACCACCATTATGACTGATTTATTCCCCGATTTGGGTAAGCCTATAATAAAGTGCATAGAGATATCCTTCCAAATAGAAGGGGGAATCGGAAGCGGTTGGAGTGTGCCTGGATATTTGACTGTTTCTCCCTTGTTGCGTTGACACACCTCACATTCAGCAACAAACTTACGGATGTCCTGTTTCATACCATCCCAGAAAAAAGAACATTTGACCCTGTCATAGGTTTTGGGGAACCCTGAGTGCCCCACTGTGGGTGTAGCATGACGCTCAGAAAGTACCGTGGATTTGAGCTTGGATTGTTTACTTAAATACAAGAGGCCTTTGTATCGAAGCTCATCCTGGAGCCAGGAGTACCTTGGGGGAGTTGGAGCCTTGGTCTATGTTATTGGACAAATTGGTAGGTGTGGACACTAACTAATCTCCCTAGATCCACCTAGATCTAGAACAAAACACACCAGAACATGACGCTTTCCTTAAGTTTTAGATATTGAATTTACTAACCAAAGAGGGATGAGTGACATACTATTTAAATGTTGCTTCCTCTTGCCCTTTCCATCCTAGATCCGTTCCAATGCTCATACAATGATGAACCTGCAAAAGAACACAACCAACCAAAGTGATAGTAATATAATAAACTCAATATAAACCTATGTATGTGATCAAGGAATCATACAATAAAACAAAACAAGCTTTATAGGAAATAATCATATTATTGTATCATATTAAATGTGAAAGAGAGATTACAACCATGGCCTTGATGTCGTAAGGTCTCTTCCAATTGTCCTTCACTCCCCACACACTTCTTTCTCCAAGGATTCCGAGACCATAGATCTGATAATATTCACAATCTATCTTGACAAAGGAAAATCTCAAAGCCACTCCAACCAAGCTAATAATTCCAAGCCAACCAAAGCTACAAGCTAACCTTCTCCATGAGAGCTCCTCTCCTTTTATAAGTTGAAGAGGATAAGGTGAGGAATTTAGGATGATCCCACTAAATCATGAAAGCGAGTAAGATCCAAACCATTCGGATGCCACCTCACCATGGAAGTTTCTCCTTCTAGAATATTCGAGAAAACGCTCGTTTTTCCCACGTGTAAGAATTCTATCACCCTACCTATAGAGAAACCTACGAACCTCTCATAACCTAGCTATGGTGCAACCTGTGAGAATCATGCATTCTCGCACCCTTCCTATATAGCAACCTGCAAACTTCCTTTTTTATAGGGTTTTTACAAGGGAAAATGCAACTTCTTTTCTTAGGAAAAGTGCTTCTCCCTTCTTTCTTTAGGAACTCAGGCCACTGACCCCTCTGAAGGCAACATATAGGTTTACATCATTAACGGTCATATGGATGACAAAAATAATGTGTAATAGAGAGCCCCCCAAAGTATGAAGTTAGAACATAGTGATAGCTGAAATACATTGTCGAGTGTGTGTAGGGAACAAGGAACAGTTGGTCGGAAACCTGCCAATAAATAAGGAAATACATTACAATAATATAGCATCACTGAGGTAGGCATTCCAATACTCAGAATACAAATGACTCAAAGAATAAATGTTGACATGCGAAGACCCATGTCATGTAAGACAGGTCATGGCCACCAAACATACACTGTGGATCCATGTCGATATGACTCAAATCTGAACATAGCCACCAAAAATACACTATGGATCTATGTGTTAAAGACTCAAATTTTAACATAGCCACCAGACATACAATGTGGATCTATGCAATATTACAGTGAATATACTCCAACGCAACCTGGATCTGTCAGAAAATATCCAGGGTCTTTATCTCCACCACTCTATAGTACGAATCTAACCATGTGAATACATGTGTCAAAGTTGAACATGGTAGAAATCACTTGATTAGCGGTCATTAGTATATATTGTTAACAAGTGTGAGGGAAATCACCATTAATGTCAATGAATTCCAAGGTACTCTGGTACAATCCAACGAATGTGAATCAATGAGTTCAGGTCGAACACTCGACAAATCTCTTGATCAGGGGTCGATAATGAAAACCCACTGTCGAAAGCGAGGAAACCTGTCATTGAGGCATGCAAGTTCTAAGGTACCAACTAGTTTCTAAGTCTAATTCCTGGATAATGAGTTGAAGTCGACAGGAAAAGACTCGTCACAGGAGGGCCTTAATGTATCCCACATCAATGACACGAAACAAGTAACAAGATTTGATGTAGATCAGAGTAACAAGTTATTCAGGACTGACTCAGGGATGCCCGATGCAATAGAAGTCTTAAAGACTGCAGAAATGGTCGACGCAATAGAAGGCTTTTCAAGTTGGACACCTTTCTGAACATATTGATGACACAACAACTGTCTTGGAAAATAATGACTCAACAACAGGGATCACAGAACAATTTGTAATCTTATAAAGGAATATGACCAAGAGACGAGTGAATTTTCCAACCTAGACACAAGGTGAGTGAAAGGGTGTCATGTTAAAAAATGACTCTTCCATGGAATATAGGTTTAGACACAATTTTTTCCAAATTTTCCCCCCACCATTTCTGGCGAGTACCTCTTTATTTTTACGCAAGCTTGAGGAGGATAACATATGCTTGTTGATGTAATCTCATCCTTCGGATGAGTCCTTCGAAGTATGTTTAACGAACCCTAGGAAGGAGTCGTTTGGTCCCATATGGGCCTTTCGATGTTTATTTAATGAGTCCAAAGAAAGAAAACTCATGGGTTTTTCATGTTTAGAGAGTCTAAAAAACACTTAAAGAGAACTCTCTCAGTTCCTTTTTCGTAAAGTAGTCTGATGAGACCAAAAAAGAGAGAAACTATCGCTCAATAGACGTTTTCTTCAAATAATTTAATGAGCGTGAAAATAACAAGATCGCTCGGCAATCTTTTCATGTTTAGAGAGTCTGAAAAGAGCTTAAGGGGAACTCTAGTGGGTTCCTTTTTCGTATAACCTTTACGAGTCCAAAAAAGTGATAAAAGTATACTCGGTTACATTCTCATTGATTTACGAGCACGAGAAAAACAAATACTAAGCTCGGTAACTTATTCTCATGTATTTATGAGCATGAGAAAGAACAAAGACTAAGCTCGGGATTATTTTCATTTTTACGCAAGCTTTAAAACAAAACAAAACTATGCTTGGGATAGATTTTAATTTTTACACAAGCTTAAAAACTAAACGAAACTATGCTTGGACCTGGTTTCATTTTTACACAAGCTTGAACCGAAGGAAAATATGCTTGAGGTAAGTGGTTTCATTTTTAGACAAGCTTGAACCATATAAAACTATGCTTGCCACTTCCCAACGCATAACACATGGATGGTTGGTACTTAGCCCCCAGCTTAAGAAACTAGCAGCTCAACTTCAGCATGAAGTCCAGAGGCTGAGTCAAATGCCCCCCAAGCTTCGTTTCATCCAACTGCAAAGGAGAATGAAATGAAGCTTCAAATACTAGACAAAGGACTTGACTCAAATAGAGAGGGGGGAAACTATTTCATTTTTTAACGATCTTGACATAGAAACAAGAACTATGCTCGTAACCTCTGTTTCATTTTTTAACGAGGTTGCCACATAGACGAAAAACTATCCTCATAAGTGGTTTCATTTTTTAACGAGCTTGAAAATAGAAAACTATGCTCAAGTCTAGTTTCATTTTTCAACGAGCTTGAAATCAGAAAATCATGCTCAAGGACCTCTGTTTCATTTTTTAACGAGGTTTCCTCAAAGACACAAAAACTATCCTCGGAAGTGGTTTCTTGATCATGGATTCCAGGAGGACAATGCTCTGGAATGACACCATGTCAAGGGACAAAACTCGCTCATGGCTTCCAAGAGGTCTTCACTGGAAGGAAGAAACACACTCTGGAAGGACACCATGTTGAGGGTCGTGACAGGAGTAAAGAGATTAGGCTCTAACAACCCTATCGAAGAGATCACCATGTCAACTATAGGATCTAAGTCATCAGAAGTCGAAGCCATGGGAGAAAATGCCACATAATTGACTTGTGGCGGGGGTGATACCGTCTACATATAAGAACCATTCAGGGAGGCAATCCAGTCAGGGTCAATGAATGAAAGTTGATCAACAGTCACAACTCGTCCATCGTGAGGGAAAGATATCACATGAAAAATAGTAGACACAATAGCTTTCATGGCATAGACATAATCCCGCCCAAGGAGTAAAGAAAAATCCAAGGGGTCTTAGACTACGATGACATCAATGAAGACAGTTTTCCCTCCCAAGGTTACAAGAAACTGAGGAAGGCTCCCTAAAGGTTGACTAGTTCTTCTGTTAAAAGATAACAGATTCTGTGTAACTGACGCAAGTGGAGGATAACCCAAATCTTGCCAAGAAATAGAGGAAAAAATACTAACAGACGAACCTTCATCTATCAGTGTCTGAGGAATGTCTCGACCACAAACCTGTACTGTAATCTAGAAAGGAATGTGAGAGGGAAGATGAGGTCTAGTTAGCACACCCCAATCAAAATGTATGGCATCATAACTTGGAGGGGGTTCCACAGGAGAAGGAGGAATATCCCTTGACACGACAGAGTCTGTATCAACGAGAAAAACATGGGCAGTATCGGATTTACTCTCTAGAGGGAGAGTAGGATCGACCGATGGAGAGATCAGATCGACCATTTGAGTTTCATTCTCCAAAGAGAGAATGGGATTGACAGATGGACAAAGATCGACCACTTGGGTGACACTCTCTGAGGGGAGAGTGGGATTGACTGAGGATGGTATCAGATCAACCAATTTGTCAACTGGTTCAACTAAGCCCGTGACCAGATTGACGACATGATCAACTCGATTGGCTGGTAAAGGGACCGAAGTGATCATTCCATCAACTATAGTGGGGTTCAAAAAAATATTACAGTAAGAAGCTGGAAGTTGAGGTTGTGAAACAGTCATGTCTTCCCGTAATTTTGAGGCTTTGTCCATATGAGGGCAAAGGTGAGTGAGATGAATCCCTTTGCATAACATGCAAGTGAACTTGACTCTACTTTTCTTCTTACCAACGGTATCGTGACTAGTTGACGGGAGGTCATCAGTATGTTGTTCAGAGGCTGATGACAAGGGTTGTTCAGGGTGTGTAGACCATACTTCTATAACCTTGGATAGACCAGGGCAATCCTTAAGAAGATGTCTACCCTTACAAAGCCTGCAAGGGTACTTGGGCTTACGAGTTGTTTGGGTGATCTTGAAATCATCAATACTCCTAGCACGATTAAAGGTAATTGGTTGTTTTCCAACATGTTTGACAGTGGTTGGATGTTTTGACCCTCGCTTATCTTTCTTATTCTTAATCTTTCTTTTCTTCTTCTTCTTATTCACTAGGTTACGAGCTTCAGAACTTTCACCCAACGAAGAAGATGAAACGGAAGGCGACATTACAAGAGAAGAAGGTGAAGAATACCTTACTGGCGAAGAAGGTGATGGATCAACATGAGGTTGATGCTCTTGGGGGGAAGTGCTTGTGACTGAAGCACTAAATTCATTCGAGATTACCTGAGTGGAAAAAAACCATACCGGTAATCCAATAGTGAGACCTGAAAGGCTCAAAGTAGTGATGTGAGGAGGACCAATGTTTCCATAAAAAGGAAAAAAAAAAGGTTCCCCTGGAGTAGGGGTTCCTTCATTGGTCATTCCAAGAACTGATGCCATTAAATAAATCCAACCTAGATTCTGCTAGGGAAAACAAACAACACATGCTAAAAATCTAGGAAGAAAGAAAACAAACAAAACCTTCTCACAATGAGCACACTAGTTGGTGATGAAATCCAACGTCGCAGGAACAATCTAAGAAGGGGTTGAGATAGAGCGGGTGGAAAAGTTACGTTGACGACCTGATTAACGGACTTACACCCTGGTGCAAGCTCCCACACATAATCATGGGTATACCCTCCAAGGAGCCCGAGTGAGTTTAGCCAACGTCGATTCCAGGTACTGTGAAGACTTGCCCCTCCACAGTCACCTCGTGTAAAGAACCTAGAAATATAGGCCACTAAGGTTACCAATTACTACAATGTTGCCTGGGGAAACAGTCGACAGTCCAATCTATGCACAAAGGCAGGGTATCTAGCCCGAAATCAACTTGAAAGGATTCCACTCATCATTGTGGGTATACCTCTCAAGTGACCCCCATAATACACGCAACCTCTACACCAAGACCAACAAAGTAGGGTGAGTAACTCTGCTAGTCTCAATGCGACCTCATGATTGACCCTTGTCTTAGAAGGGCTTCCCAGTACAAAATGTAATAAGTGGATTTATCTCTCCCTATCACAAGATACTATGTTTGTTTGCAACTTTGGAAAGTTATCTTTCACACCTATTCCAAAGCCCTACGACTAATCTAATGTAGGTTTTCTACCAGAGAAGATAAAAATGTCTAATCAATTTTTATAAGTGCTTTATTTTTAAGGCTGTTGTTACTCAAAAGGAAAATGGTGTGGACAGTATGGTGTTTTGACCGACTTGAAAATTATGCAAAGATATGAAGATGCAATCTTTTCATTTCAATGAAATCTATGCTACGAGAAGGAGAAAAATTGTATCATTCCCATATGCACGATGTCCCAAAATATATTAAAATCATCAATATCAAGATTCCCAAGAAATGAGAAAAAGGTATTGAACACCAATGCACGACAAATGCCCCCCCCCCGGCCATGAGGGGGAATTTTTTTGATAATTTAAGATCAAAAAACACCAAGAATCATGCGATTTCGCTACTTGAAATGCAAGGATGCCCCCAATCTAATATAAAGCAAGGAATTAAATCTTTTTGTTTCAAAAATTTCACTAAAAGCAATAATGAAATTTCTTAAAACAAAGAAACCCAAACTAAAAGTTTTATTTTAAAGTGAACTATTCAGAAGAAATATGATCTTTCCCTAAACAATTCTAAAGAAAACACATGCTTTGTAATTGAAAGACACTCAAAGCAAGAGACTAATCCTTCAAAGCCAAACAAAGAAAAAGTGGCTAAAAGAAACTCAAGGATGTCAAGCAGACTGTAAACAGATCAATATAGGCTCTAAAAGATCAATCCAGCTGATCAAAGCAAAACTGGGTCATCAAAAGATGACAAGACCCAATCCAAAAAAATTTACAAACAAGTTCGTAGTAGTATATTACAGTGTGAGAATTAGGTATTCTCGCAGGATAGACATTGGTAGGGTGTGAGAAGTTCACACTGAACTTAACACTAGGGTGCGAACTCAGGTATTTCTCGCAGGCCACTAAAAGGTACAGTGCGAGAATGCCTGTAAACAAGAAAAAATTTGAAAAAGGACTAAATTTGAGTGAACTTTCAGATCCAGGGAGTCTGGATGGATCTCCCACAAACGTGGAGACTAGAAAACAAGAAATCAAAGCAAGGGAAACTAGACTAACTAGGAAACAATCCGTTCCCCAGTTGAGTCGCCAATTTTGTTATCGGACGAATCGGTAGGTGCGGACACTAACTGATCTCCCTAGATCCACCTAGATCTAGAACAAAACACACCAGAACATGACGCTTTCCTTAAGTTTTATATATTGAATTTACTAACCAAAGAGGGATGAGTGACATACCCTGTTAGGCCCAAAAATCCACGAAATCTTTTGAGAGTCTTTGGGTGCAACTAGTCTTGCATAGCTTCAATCTTTTTCAGGTCCACCCTGATGCCATCCTTTCCCAGTAGATGACCCAAGTATTCTACTTCTGAGGCACCAAAAGCACATTTAAACTGTTTCGGGAAAATTTGGTGCTGAGAGACTAGGCAGATAACTTGATCCACATGAGTAAGATGGTTTGTCTAGGTTTTGCTATAGATGAGGATATCATCAAAGAAAACTAAGACAAAATGACAGAGAAAAGGGTGGAAGACATGGTTCATGAGTCTCTGGAAGGTGGAGGGGGTGTTACACAAGCCAAAGGGCATGACCAAAAAATCATAGTGGCCCTCATGAGTGTGAAAGGTTGTCTTGGGGATGTCTGCCTCTTTCATATGTATATGGTGATAGCCCGAGTGAAGATCAAGTTTGGTAAAGAATTGGGTGCCACTCAATTCATCCCGGAGGTCATCAATGACAGGAATGGGAAATTTGTCTTCGATGGTCAGTTTGTTGAGAGCACGGAAGTCAGGACACATTCTCCAAGAACCTTCTTTCTTCAGTACCATGACGATCGGAGATGAGTAAGGGCTCATACTAGGACGGATGACGCCTGCAGTAAAGAGTTCCTGGACAATTTTCTCAATTTCATTTTTTTGTGCAAAGGGGTGGCGTATGGATGGATATTGGGGGGAAGCCTTCCTCGGACAAGGGGAATGGAATGATCATGAACACTGCGAGAAGGAGGGAATCCTTGGGGAGTGGAAAATACTATTTTATGTTTAGAAAGGAGGGCTTGGAGGTCTTGGGGAACTGGGGGTGTCTCTATGGCTTGTATGGCATGGAGTTGGGCAATGACACTAGAATGACCTTTTTTGAGCATCTTTTCCATGCGATGGGAACTGATGACCTCAGGTGAACCAACAATGATGCCTTGGAATTTATATTGGTGGCTTTCTTATTCGAATTTCATGGTTAAGTTCTTAAAATCCATGAGAATGGGACCCAAAGTCCTTAGCCATTATGCACCCAACACAATGTTGCAATCGCCCATGTTAATATCAAACATATGGGATTTTAGGTGGTAGTCATTGATTTGGAGACGCACATTTTCACAGCGCCCACCACATTTCATAGAACCACCATTGGCAATCATGATTTGGAAATTGTTGATAGCATGGATGTAGCAATGGGTTTCTTGGGCAATGTGGTGATGAATAAAATTGTGGGTGTTTCCATTATCAACTAGAATGATGACCTTTCGGTGTTTGATGTAACCGATTAACTTGAGGGTTTAGGGGGTAGAGAAGCCAGTGAGAGCATTGAGGAAAATGATCGGTTCCACTTCGAGAGGGTCGGAGGGAGGGTTTATGTCAGTGATTTCTAGTGACTCGGGCACAAGGGGAGTTTCAACCTCCTCTTCCGGAATATCCTCAGAGATGGCCATAAAAAGATTTTGTTCCTTACAATTGTGGCCCGGGAAATATTTGTCATCACAATTATAACAAAGGCCTTTGAGTTGGCGTTCAGCCATTTTATCCCTTGGATCTTTAATGGGGCAGAGGGAGTAGTGGGGTTTACTAGTTTAGGGCGAGGGATAAAGGAAGGCTTACGGTTTTGAGAGGAAACAATTTGTTGTGCTTCTTTAGCTTTTTTAGTAGCCTCCACCCAACTCGCAGGTCAAGCCATGAGGACATGGGCCCGAATCTCCTCCTTGAGGCCACTAATAAAACACTCTCGAAAGAAAGCATCATTCATGCCCTTTGTTCGAAAATCCAGACGCTCAAATAAAGCTATGAAGTCTTCGACTGTTCCTGATTGTTTCAATTTTGTCAAACGACCCAAATGGTTGGTGTCAGTGTCAAAGCGTTCATAAATCTCAGTCACAAATTGGGTCCAAGCAATATACCCTTGATGGGAAGTTTTTCTCCATTGCCACCACTGCCAGCATTCTTGATCTAGATGGAGAACACCATATCGGAGTTTGGCCAAGTCATCTATAATGTTGTAGAGAGAGAAATATTGTTCCATTTGGGTGACCCAACCAGTGGGGTCCGAGCCATCAAATTTGGTTACATCCACCTATGGAATGCGTATGTCCCATTGAAAGTGATGGGGATGAAAGGTATGGGAATGGGAAGAAGTTTCACCTTCAGTCTTTGTATGTGC
>ML815129.1:108288-152995 GCA_009831015.1 Picea engelmannii
CATAGTAAGATTGATCTTATTGCATTTTCCTGAGCAATTGATAGTTCCTCCATCTGCAATCATTACTTGAAACTCTGGCGCTGGATATACAAAGAAATTGAGAGCTTTGGCTAATTTATAGTGAATGAAATTATGAGTACTGCTAGAATCAATTAGGACTATTACCTTTTTATTTTTGATGTATCCTTCGATCTTGAGGGTTTGAGGAGTCTTAATTCCAGCCAATGCATTACACCATATCATGGGAGTCAACTCTTCAGATGAAATTGTTTCTACGTTTTCATATTGAGATGGTTCTTCTTCTTCTTCTTCTTCCTCTTCACAATCTATGCAGAATAATTTCTTCTGACCACACTTATGTCCCTTACTGTACTTGTTTTCACAATTAAAGAATAAACATTTTTCTTTTCTTTCCTCCAATTGTTGAGGTCTCAACCTTGTAGGTTGATGTGTTTTAGAAGAAGGAGCATTGTTCTCTCTATAGATGTTAGGATTGGTCCTTCTAGTAGCCATAGCCATATTTTTACTTTCAACATTTCTTGCCACCTTAAATGCATTCTCCAATTATTTGGGTTCCCAAAGGCGAACATCATGTTGAATGTTATCATTTAAAGTTCCTATGAATACATTAATCAAGTGCTCATCTTAAATATTGGTTACCTTTATATTCAATCTTTGGAAGTTCTCAATGTGTTCGGTAACTGAACCCTTTTGCTTGAGATTTATCAATTGGCTAAAGAAGGCATTGCTCCTTATATCCTCATAGTGTGCTATCATTTCTTCCGTGAAAATTGTCCAAGTGACAAGTGATTTGCGAGAACAAAGCCATCGATACCATACAAATCAATTAGGTTCTAAATGTAAAGAAGCAATTCGTACCTTTTGTGTATGTGGCACATTATGGAGTTCAAAGAATTGCTCCATCTGAAGTATCCATGTGATTGGGTCCTTGCCATCAAACTTCCTCATATTGATCTTAGGAACGTGGTTGGTCTTCAAACCAAAGGTGGAGTTTCTCCATTCTTGATTCACCTTCCTTGTGTCCTCATCATGAATTTCATGGGATGCATTTTCACTTTCAGGTGTCTTCTCTATTACGAAATTTTTAAATACTTCCATGATCTCCCTTTTTAAACCCTCCATCATCTCTTGTAGTTCTTATTTTGTTACTATCTTCTTTTGTAAATCATTTATGTCCCTATGCATTTCTTCACCTTCATGAAGATTCCAAGTAGGATTTTTTGTAGGCTTATTTGGTGTAGAAGTTACCTTTTTGGGTGGCATGTTGGCCAAGTATCACTTTTGAACCTTGATTTTGAGGTGGTTCTACTAGACAATCTTTCTTCTATTGTATCTCCCAAGTTTCAACCCTTATGGGTATAAAACTTTATTTTATGTAGTTCTATGATATTTCTTCTCTGCAATGCCACAGGTCTGATAAAAATTGGATGTGCCAAGTGGAATTTATGGTAACTTCCCCACAACTTGCTAATGTTTGGCCTTTCTAGGAGATCTCACTTGTATATCGTGCCCCGCACACAATATTTGATATAAAATTTTGAAACTCGCACCAGAAATACTACAGATTGTCCATGATCCAATGAAACTAGTCCCACTCAATGTGGATACTCTAGTAAGAAGTTATGATTGTTTTACCTAGAACACCTTCTTGAGACTAGTAAATAGGACTAGTCAGATACCCTATATTACATAGGGTGTATCTACAAATTTATGATGACCCAGAAGATGAATGTCTTACCACATATACCTTAATAAATTTTGTGAATAGCCTCCAACGTTTAGGGTATGAAACATTACAAAAACAAATTTATAGCGAAAATTCTGCAATGACTCAGTTTAGGATGATTCCATAACCCTATCTTGTACAGGCTATATCTCTGAAAGTATAAGGCCTCCGGAGATGAATTTTGAAAAAACTGTACCTTGATCCATCTGTTAAATATCCTCCAAGCCGTTCCTTCTTAAACGTTGTAGAAAAAAAGTTATAGCAAAAATTCCAAGGTGTCTCATATGTAGCAGCGAAACCCCAAGACCTTGAGCTCTGATACCATATGTTAAGAACCAAATATCAATATAGCAAAGAAAAAGCTCAGAAAAAGTACTCAACACCTTAAAAAAGATATAATTTCATATAATAATCCTCTTTGAGGGAAACCTCCTTTTACCCCACTTAAATGTTCAAGTACAAGATGATTCAAAATGATAATGTCTCCTTGGTATATATTGGAGACTAGGAGGTATAATTACAACTAATGGCCTAAAGCCGACATTACTAATATAATATGCCCCAATTAAGGGGTAATGAGCCAGTATTAGGGCATAACAAATTCAACCTGTTGCTACGCCACGACCTCCTTCTTGGTGAACTCTTGAATAAATACCTCATTCACAAGTCCTTCTAAGTGTTTCTCTACCAAAGTGACTACTCATTCCAGCTCTGCAACTCGGCCTTCAATCTCCTCAAAAAGTAGGCAAGTTGCATCATGTACTGGTTGGAGCTTCTGAGTCATTTCCATGACTTTTCTTTGTATGGCATGGACCTATTGCTGAGCCCTATTTTGTTCTTGGGATATTTTCAATTGCTCGACCGTTGACAAGGGATTTAACTGTGCTTGTACTGTTGTTGCTTGTTGCTTTGCTTCCTAGAGCTGTGACTCCATTTTTTTTAGTTCAGGGTCCTCAGAAATGTGCTCGTATGTCTGCGTACTACAACTAATTAGTTGTTTACATTCCATGGCCAATGCTTTGATCCTTTCAACTATGCTCTGGGAAGTTGCTTCTCTCTAGTCTCACACTTATTGCAGAGTGCTTGGCACTGTTTGTAGCTCTAGTTTTGTTATTCTCTGTTGAAGTTGTTGAATGGCTTCCAAAAGCTTCACCACTTGACTCAAAGCTCATCACAGAGCAAAGTGCTCTACTAACTGCTTCTTTAACTCCAACCTACTCCATGAGTAGTTGTTCTTTCTCCTGTTGGATATGTGTTCTATCCTCTTCGAACTTTATTTGGAGGTCGTCCTTCTCTTGTTGTGAAACTTAAAGTTTCTCTATGATTTCCTCTTGTTCTTTCTTCAGGGCCACTGTGGCCTATTCTTTTTCTTCCTGCACATGACGAAAGTGAGCTTCAGTCGCATTAGTTATTCTATGGAGTTGGGCAGGCTCATTTCCCAACTCTGGTTCTTTTGGTGGTGGGTCCGCAGTGGACACTGCACGGCTGGAGTGAAGGGATTGTTGTACTCCTCTCAGCTCTGCTTCAATCTTTCCATACATGGTTTCCTGTTTGGCTTTAGTTCTCTGAAAAATATCTTCTGAGGCATATGATACAGCTGCGATAATGAAGTCAAAGTCATCAACCATGAGTACAGTCTGCAGCTTCGGCTTACTCGCTTTGGACTTCTTCCGTGATGTAGGTTTCGTTGGGGAAGCCTTTCTTTTCTTGGATTTATCTGCCTCTACAAGGGGGTTCCTAGGATGTGTTACTTCACCTTCCTTCAGTTTGTTTTCTTCCCCTTCTTGTTCTTCTTTTCCACTTTGTTGTCTCCTCCTCTGCTAGGTGAATCTGATGCAATCTCTTCTGATGTGTTGTGTATTTCCTATACATCTTCCTTTTTTTTCTTCCTTCTACTGCTGGGTGCATCATAATCTTCGCAAGTAACCATCATAATTCCATTGAGGTTGGGATCGAACAGTGTTTCCTGGTCAACTGGTATAAGGAATTCCGCGGGCCATTCCTTAGTGATTTCTTCGAGGTCCTCCTCTGTCAGCTTGTAGTAGGAATGAAGCTCTTCTTTACTTTTGTCTATGCACGCAGTAATATAAATAAAATGCCTATCTGTGCGAAACTTCATAAGGGGATTGAACCTGTCCAGGGTATTCGACATCATACGAGGGAAAGACTCAATATCCCTCTTCAACTGCAGGTAGTAGGTATGGAATACATTGTTCGAATGCCATTGTTTCCCCATATCGCTCGAATACTAGAGCGTGGTGAACTTCGTAGCTAGTGGCTTGAACAACTCAATGTCAAGGAAGGTTGCACCTTCCAGCACTCCCAAGCAGTGAATGTGATTAGGATCAGAAGCCAGATAAAATGGAACTCATAGCCCTAATCTTGATATTTGTGACAATCCAATTCTAACTGATTGACTAGGTAACTAGCCCAGTTCATCTGTAGTCCTTCCATGCATTTTCCTGTGAGGTCACCGACAAACCCTGTGACCTGTGTGGGTCTGTTCTTTCGAAGTATCTTACCAAAAATCAACTGGAAAGCAAGGCACACTGCACCATTTTGAATGGAGGATACCTTTTATCCTCTTGTCCCTTTCTCTACATCATTGTAGGTGTATTTGATCTTATGTGCCAGGGCATGGTCTACAACCTTTCCTAGATAAAAGTTTTGTGGCTCTGGTCCCTGCATGATCAATCCAGTGATTATATGGATCAGTGTCGGATCGATGGTGATGGGTCTATATAACCATAGATACCCACTATGGAAGCATGACAGTAGGATCTTAACACACACATTAACCTCTTGGTGTCTGTTGAGTACTCAACACACCCTAAAAGTTCTGTGACCATTTCCTTTTGGGTACCACCTTATATTTTACTTTTGACTTTTTTCGCCTCGGCCTCAAACTAATCCTTCTCTTTTCTTATATGTTTCACATTTTAATTGATTAAAATTTCACTTGAACATACAAGGAACAATCATCTTAACTCTAAAACACTTAACAACTACTCAAGGAATCGACGACCCAGAATTTTCCCCGACCCACAAGAGAAATTCGGCATGAGAAAAAGATGATGGTGGAAAAAATTGTTTGGGGAGTCAAAGTAGCCGAGTGCCGACCCTCATCAGTGTCGGCTAATGAAATGTTTCTTTCCTATGAATAAACCTCGGGAAGTATTTTTCTGAAGACTGATTCAATCAGATTCGACAGAAATATGTAATAGTACACGTCGGACGAAAGGAAGAGTAACACCCCAAACTACTAACACCCGAAATGTTTTCAACGCCAAAAGATCATGAATATGGAGGCCCGCCGAGAATATGTGTACCTTAACTTTCCCTGGTCTCCAACCCCTATATCATCAACATCAGAAGTTTCATAAAGAGCCTATCAATATAAGTACACACTCTGATAATAGTCGATCCCCAATCCATTCGCTGAGTGACGTGACGTGACGAGACGTGTTAACTACGGAATGTGGTAGGTACATTGCATTTATGGTTCTCAGTTAAATCATGGATCACGCACTAGTTACAGACTCTTGTACAAATCAAAAGGAACAATTAAACGCATCAATAAAATGCATCTCCATCTGCACCTCTGTCGTCGAACAATCAAGATTTATCTGCAGAAATATGATACTGGTTTATTTTGAATTTGCATTCATTACTCGTATTAACTAACTGATATGACCAATAGTATCTCTGAGTTATATTCCTTTCGAGTCATTGTGTATGATTCCATTCTGCACAGCAAGACATTCAAAACAAATAGGAGAGTGAAGCTAACAGTCTGCAAGAAGTGTCCAAAGTCCAGTGAGTATTAAAACCGTTATCTTAGCCAACATTACAGGTATGGGTTTGCTTATGGGTTTTGCGCTCGATTTTATATATTATCACCCAACGTTGCTCTGTACACATGTTCAAATGACATTTTAAATTGCAGGAACAATTCCTCCGAAGAAGCCATCCACCAGGAAATCATCGAGAGCCCCTAAGCTGCAACAATCAGAAGTAGGAGAAGGCTCCTCCCCATCAGTTGTAATACAATTAGAATTCATTCGCAAGCTAGTATCCATCATTAAGAGAATCACCGAGGAGCCCTTTCTCTAGCCCCCAGCTTTTGGAGACACGGAGAAAAGTATTGGAGCAAACATGGCATTTCCTCATTGGGAAGAAGTTTTTAAGAAAATCAAGAAAGAAGAACCCCTCGAATATACCCCGCATAGAGATCCTGAAATGAGGAAGCCCGATGATGAGGCCCTCCCGAACATTCACAGGGATTATCTTCACATGGTGGCAAGTCGATCTCTAGTATTTCCTTGCATTGAGCTCCTGAAGTGGATCATTGACCACACTGATGCCCAAAAATGTTTGATTAATTATGATAATGACGAGTGTGTTGGAGTCTTCCTACCATTAGAGGTTCAGAGCTACTATAAGCTCAAATATTTCGATCTAAACTTGAGCACTAATTTCATCTTAAGTTTCTATGTGTCACATGATACCAACAAAATCATGTCGTCTTGGTGGAGAGAAGACAAACAAATTCATGAACTGGATGGTTGGATGGTACCCAACAACCAATCTCAGGGAACCATAGATATACCTCATGGATTTACTCTGCAAGTTACATGGGGAAAAAGAATCTTCCTGAATTTTAGAGGCTTGGATGCATCTAGCCTTTACAATCACCATTTTAGGTGCAGGATTCAATTGGGCTGCCATCATCTCCAAACAGTTGAGCACCTACATAAGACAGGCTCAGGAGACGAAGGAGGGAGATACCCCCACCTTCTACATGGCCTCGTATCTACTGGACATTATTTGCACCAGGAACGCTTTTGCTGGGATGAACCTAAATTGGCACCCTTCGGAATTGGTTGTCCATGTATACTTCAACATCCTATGGAAAAATAGGTACAAAAAATCCTATGTTGTTATCTGTCATCAATTCATTGCATGCATTTACTCCTTTCTCTTCATTTACTCCTTGCTCTTCAAAAGAGAATGCCTTAGATTTTCAGATGAAGTAAAGAGGGTTATATCCAAAATTGGCCACTGGTATTTGGAAGAATGAGAAACCTACATCAGGGTTTTCGGTGCCACAGGGGCACCCCACTTATTACCCATTTATGTTCCCGACCGACTAGTGTTGGGGGAGATTTTCTATCAAACCATATTGCAAGGATACAATGCAACTTTAGTAAAATACAAGAAGCGAGATTTCATACCATATGGGTTTCATATCAGATTCTACATGGTCAAATATATCGTGCATGCTAAACAACTCAGTCTAGGTCAATTGGAATTTCAGTTCCAAACCGGTCGATTTCGCAAACAAAATCCCAAGGGGTTGGTCCTATAGCATGTGTCATAGGTATCATCATGTTGTCCCTATGCCCATGACCAGTTCAAAGATGAAATATTTACTGAAAACTCCCAAGACTAGAATATGGTGGCATCCAGGAGAATTGATCCTCGAGGAACTAGGTTTACAACCATGAGCCATGAAGAACAAACAACATTTCTGGAGCAGGTAGTTCAAGAAATTAGCCGACACCCTGGAGGAGAATTTGCACATGAATTGGATGAGGAAATAAGTGATCCCAAAGAAGACATTGAATCTACAGGAACTCACCAGGAATCCCCGGTACAAATAAGGGATCTTTCGGAAGATCAAGCTGCACGAGAAAGGGGTATGTTGTTGCTTCAACAAACTGAGCTCCTTATGAAACAAATGCAAGATGACCAATATCTTTTCATAGGACCTGTAGCTTCAACTATTGTTCGAAATGTCCTAACAAAATCAAACGATCCTCGGTCCACGATTCCCAAACAATCCCATGGGTTAGGCAACCCTGAAACCGCAACATCGTTGATCGATCCTTTGGAAGAAGGGAAAATTCAACCAGAGACAGGTCGGGTCTCGATAGAGACACCAATGCCCAATCCCTTAAGCACTCTTATACATATTTACAGTGATGATGAGAGTCTGGAACCTGGTCACAACACCTCGGTGTGAGTCCAAGAGAAAAAGGGTCCCAAGAAAACTGTCTCCCCTGAGCCCGAGGTCCAAGATAAGCAGACCTTAAAAAAATAAATAGGGTTTGAAGGTGGCCTCCACACAAGGGATTTTGACAAAAAGGAAGCAGAAGGGAGGCCGAGTGATGAAACTCCACAAAACAAAAGCGACAGTTCTAAGGTAGACAAGCAAGTGAGAGATAAGCCTATACCCAATGCCTCCATTATGCCCAATAATCAAATCCCTAATGAATGACAAATAGAGGCCAGATCTGCAAAATAGAGTGAAGAAATTTGAAAGCCCACTCCTGAGAAATAATGCACCATGGGTAGCCTGAGAAACAACCTCACATGGGGCTATCAATAGATACCAAAAATGGTAGACAAAGTAGCAGACATATATGTGATCTCCTACGATCAAAAGAGGAAGGCCATCATTCAAAGGACCTCGAAAAGGAAAAGGATCACTTTGGATCAATCCATCATGGTTACCATAAAAGAGAAGTTAATAAGCACTGCAGACGCTCACACTTCTGAACTGATCGGCATAGGAAAATCCCTCTCGAATGTCGCTCAGGATAGAGCTAGGAGAGATGAAATGGAACTAGCTGACACCCAGGAAGAGCTTGAACACTTGCACCATCTTGTTAAATACTATAAAGGAGCTACACATACCACTATGTATCTGAAGGATGAGTTCAACAGAGTTTATAATGAGTTAAAGAAGGAAAGGCACCTGTTAAACGAGAACATAGTCAACTTCTAGGAGGATACTCTGATGGCACTTGTGACATGCAAATAAATGGAGATATGGAATGAAAATGCACAACAAGCGGTAGAGGGACTTGAATACATTGAGGTAGTTCAGCAGGGTCGAGAAAAGGAAAATCATGGCATTCGGCTAGTTGGAAAAAGTAGTGTCGACCGCATGAATAAATTTGTCGATTACTAAGCAAATATGACCTGGGGCCCACACCGAGAAATCCAATATCAATGGGCCAAGTGCCAGAAACACAGGGGTAAAATTAATAAAGTAATGAAAGATTTTGGTCTCCCCGAATTCGACACGCCTAGGGAATTCACTAATCTGAGCAATGTGTTCAAGACACACTCCTTGCAAGACTCTCTTTGGGCCGAAGAGTGCACAAAATTCACCGATGCAATGCCAAGGCAAGTGAAACAACTAGCGGGACACCCGATCAGAGCTCAAGCCATGCTACAACAGTTGAACTCTAGTTTGGTAAAATACTGGGCGCATGCAGTAGACATCAGGGGAGTATATTTTTCCCCTATAGAACAAAATAGGTTCCCATGGGATCAAACTAGTGAATATTTGTTTATCAGATGGTTTGAATATGAAAGAAGTCACCCTATTGAAGAGACATCTTGGGTGGACTATTAAAGAAACTGTTGAATAACCACACCACGCGACAATTTTGTTTGACCCAAACTATACTTATTCGTTAATTTCAGTTGAATTTTATATTATAAATAGAGACATAGACAAGCTAGTCGGAGGTCGATGGTTGTTGTAAGAACTCTTTTTTATTTTTGGTTGTTGATAATTATTTTGAGACTGTTGTGAATTGAGAAGTCCTTCTAGACCAAAGACAAGTTATTTTCATCAGATGTATGTGATTGGATTTGGAGAAGAATTACTTCCTTTCCTATTCCATGAATGATGCAGTAAATGAGTAAGAGAAATTAATTATATTGTCAAGTTATCTGGTGCAATGTCTCGATGTTATTTTCTTTAATGATGAAGATAAATCATTGTGTTGTTATGTGATGCATGTTATGGTAGATGAATTATTTTTCTTACCATGATCTTGATTATGTATTTTATTTCTTCTATTAATTAGTTCTCTCATACAGTAGTTGGATGCTCATTTGGTTAATTTATTAGTACTAGGCCCTATGGCATAGAATCATTGTTTGCATGTTTGAGCAGTGGGTTATCCCAAGCTCGACCTCTTCCCAACAGTTAAAACTTTTGTCTTGTTATTTGTCAAGTTGGTTTATATTGGCTTGCATCTCTCATATCATCCCCACCCAAGAGAAATACAGAAAAATAATTGTCCTAGCTGAAGGAAGAGCCTTCACCAGAAAACACAAAGCCCATCGATAGTCTGTCCAAATCGCAAGATTTGGAGAACCATTCCACTCCAAATGTTTCAGAGTCTAATTGGGCCTCGGTGGTGGGTTTGGTTCCTGCTATTGACTCAGGGGATTTAGGTCCCATCAACAGAACTGGCGCTAGAAGGAGGGTCAGGAATGAATGGCTGAATATATAATTTATATAACATTTCAAACAGCCTACAGATTCGTAATGTCCCACATGCATGACTAGTCATCCAATAGACAACCCACGTTTACTGAGTACTCCCGAATCAGATAACTCACCCCATTCTGAGGAAGGACCTCTTCACCCTGAATTACCTTACACCCTCCCTCACGAGGAAGTGAATAAATTTAGGAGAATTACCAGAGCCTACACCTGGTGAATCGACGTGTTTCCCTTCACCCCTATCCTCCCTAAAAGAAAACAACAAAGAATATTAGTAGCCAGCACTCCTGACGAAGTTTTTGTCCACTCCGTCAAAGACTTAATAGATTTCATGATTACCAAAATCCAAGAACCTCTTGATCTAATATCTGAGACGCCAGTCGACAACGTCTTCGAACATAATGACTTTTTGGAAGAGGAAGAGTTTGAATCTGACTCCGAAGATATGGAATGGAACAATGGTCATGGGGAGGAAAGAGAAGTTCCACTTCAAGACAACCAACCTTGGTTGGTTGGAGATGTTGTGGCCATCCCAGTACGAGTGAATAATCTTCTCTGGCACTCGAAAAAGATGATCCCCAAGTATGATCCTAAAACTTCAAGTTTGCCCAAAGATAAAATCAAGAAATTCATACTTGTGATCAGGTTTATGAACGTTCAACATGAATATGTAGTATGCAGAATTTTTCCATACACATTTGAAAATTCAGCTTCCACGTGGTATTTTAATTTGCCAGTAGGATCCATAACCGGCTAGACTAAATTCCAAAAGGATTTTCTAGAAAACTTTAAGGAAGAAACTACTACATGATCCATGATGGTTGATTTGTTCATAGACACCATGACCAAAAAAGAGAGGGTCAAAGATTTCAGTCAAATATTCACGACCATCCTAAACAAATTTCATCCTGCAGCAAAACCAACTCAAGAGTTGCAAATCGAGGTTTATGCCAACGCACTCTCGGCTTCTATTTCCATGTTCATTAAAAGAGCCGCGAAGCAAACCCTTGCGGAGAATTTTGAAGAATCCAAGATGATATAATTCCATATGAAAGGATGTAAAGAAGGCCAGGCTTCTCTAGTGAGAAAATAAAGGCATCCCCCTCCTAGAAGAGGACTCCTTTTGACTAGACCACTGGGGAAACCGACTGAAAAAATTCACGACAAAGGTAATGGAGATATAGAAGATATATAGAGCATGGTCAAGAAACTATCGAATGAGATTATAGACATGAAAATAAGTGCAGGGGAAGGAAACCAAGGCCAAAGACCCTATAAGCCTTTCTTTAAAAGAAACCAGCCTTTCAAAACAATTGAACCTCCCCCAACCAACTTAAACATTGACCTAGGGAATGTCGCGTTTGATTCTTTATGTACTTACCACCAAGAGAACCACTTGGAAAGATAATTCCCTCAATGGTTCCATGCCATGAATTTAATGGCCAATCATTTCCTAGATGAAGTCTCCCTGACCGAACAATCAAGCAGTTCGGCCATAAATAGTGTCGATCAAGAAGAATTTGACCCACCCCGAGAGACAACCATCCTGATATGGGATCTCGATGTGATTGCATCTTCAGGTGATTTGTTTGAGTCTCGAGAACAACCCCCAGAGGTATCAGAAGTACAGACACGTAGTAAGGGCCAACTGAGCTCGAAAGATGTCGATGCTACCCGTGCCTCGCAAAGTAAGTTAACTCCTGACTGCCTGAAAATGCCTTTCGCCCCCGGTAAGAAGCCTATAATCATCCACACCCAAGAATGTCCTAAAATAGAGTATAAAGTAGTTGAATATTTGAAGAAGCTGAAAGCTAATATATCAGTTATGGACATATGTAGAATTCCTCAGCAGAAAGACTTCTTATTGCAACCTATGATTTTGGTAGGAAACCCAACCAACAACGATAATCAGAAAAAGACTGTCCCCCCAACACATATGGTGAGCAAGCCATCTGTAAACACCTACTCGGAAGGTAGGAAAGAAAGGCATTTTGTACCACCCTTCCTTTTGACGTTTGAAGTCTTCAACAAGAATCTTCACAATTGTCTAATCGATTCAGGGGCATCCTCTAATGTCATGCCCTTGGCCGTGTGTAACAAATTAGGTTATGTCCCTCTCAAAAGTGATAAACATGTCATACAACTAGACAGAAACCAGTTCAAGGTTATGGGAGAGCTCAAAGATGTGATGATCAGGATAGCGACGCATCCTAATTTCATGCAAGTGATTGACATCAATGTGGTGGATACTATTATGATCATCACTATACTGACTTCCTCATATTGGGAAACTATTCTTGTGATTCTCACTTCGGCAACTTTGCTCCTCTCCTATCCAATGTTCCTCTTACTTAAAACTCTGAAATGATCTTTCAAGAAGAATCCCTGACGTGGATAGAAGATTATCTCTTCTATCAAAACCTCATGCTAGGACTTCTGGAGAAAAAGGTCGGAAAACAGAACACAGGCGAAGGGAGGGAAAGGAGAAATGATTGTTTGCAAATTTGGACCCTCTATTTTGATGGATCTAAATCGCAAGAAGGGTCAGGAGCCGGGTGCATACTCATCAATCGTAAGGGTAAACGTCATTTCCTGTCCTATAGACTAGAATTCGAGTGTACCAACAATACCGTCGAGTATGAAGCTCTAGTACAAGGGTTAAAGAAAGCCATAGATTTGGGTATCAAGGAATTGAAGGTTTTCGGCGATTCTGAGATCATTGTTAGAAAAGTAAGGAATACTATTCATTCTAATTCGCCTCATCTTAAGAACTACCAGAAGGAGGTGCATAGGCTAATAGATCTCTTTGATGCTTTCAATATCACCGCAATCTTGAGAGAAAAGAACGTTCTTTCCGACTCCTTGTCCACAACCGCTTCTCGATTGTTTCCTTTAGAAGATTATGAATCCTCTCGATTCATTGTGGAGTTGCTCTACAAACCGTTGTTTCCGAACAATATTTCCAATTAGAAAGTCTTTGAAGGTGACGAGAAAATCATAAACTTCTTGACCAACCAAGACAATTTCAAATACCTAGCCATAGATGATGAAGAATTCTAACAGAAGACAACTGAAACTAATCCCCAAATAGGACAAGATGTTGGAAAATTGAAAGCTCACACAATCCTGAAGGGGATAGCTAATCTAGAGAGTCTGTTTGATCTAAAGGATCGCTTTAAAGAACCCAAAACCACGAAGATTGGTATCTCTTGCCCCCTCCATGAAACTATGAATCTTAGGACTCTAGAGAACCCGAAGAATGTAAATATTAGCAAAACTATATCTAAGGAAGAAATCAAGGCCTACCTTGGATTATCCAGACAATACCAAGATGTTTTTGCATGGTCTTATATGGATTTAAAAATGTATGACGCCCGCATTATTCAACACACTATCCCACTGAAACCCGAAATGAAGCCTTTCCAACAAAAGCTTCGAAAGTATCATCCATCCATGGAACCTCTTATGTATCAAGAGTTAAGGAAGATTTTAGATGTGAAGATAATTTTCCAAGTTAGGCATTCTACCTGGGTATAAAATCTTGTTCCGGTGAGGAAGAATTCAGGAGAAATCTGACTATGCGTAGATTTTCGGAACCCCAACAGAGCTTTAGAAAAGGACAATTATTTTGTCCTGCCGATGGAACAACTCCTACAGACCATGTCGGACTTAGATATTTTCTCCCTGCTAGACGGTTTCTCAGGATACAACCAAGTGTTGGTTTCAGAGGAAGACTGATTAAAAACTACCTTCCGAACCAAATGGGGAACCTTCGCTTATAAGCGCATGCCTTTAAGATTAATTAACGCAGGAGAGACCTTTCAAAGGTCCATGGACGTGGCTTTTCGGGGACTTATCAATAAGTCTGTGGTAGTTTATTTAGATGTTGTAACAGTATATTCGAAGAATAGAGAAGAACACATACAACACTTAACTCAGATTTTTGAGAGATGCAGGAAATGCGGTATATCACTGAACCCTAAGAAAACTATCTTCAGTGTGGAGGAAGGTAAGTTTTTAGGTCATATTATATCTCAAGCAGGGATTCGCATAGACCCCGAAAGGATTAAGGCCATAGCTCAACTCCTGCTACCCCATAACAAGAAGGCCATGCAGTCCTTTCTCAAGAAAATCAATTTCATGAGGAAGTTCACTCCTGACTTTGTCGAAATCATCAAACCCTTTCAAAAGATGATTCGCAAGGATTTCGAATTCAAGTGGGATGATGAACGGAAAGATTCTTTCAACAATATCAAATCCACCATCTCCCGAGCCCCAGTGTTGCAAAGTCTCGATTTTAATAGGGACTTTAGCCTGTATACTTTCGCCTCCGACCAATCACTCACCGTGGTATTGACCCAGAAAGATGATGACAACAACAAATCCCTAGTGTCATTTATGATTAATAATCTTCATAGAGTTGAGCTCAATTATCCTACCATAGATAAACAGTCATACATGGTCTACAAGGCAGTAAAACATTTTAGGTCCTACATTCTCAAAAATCACACTAAGGTGATTGTGCCACACCCTACGGTCTGATCCATGTTTACCCAACAAGAAATGGGGGAAAGGAGGGGAAATGGATGGCAGTAGTCTAGGAATTTGATCTAGATATAAAACCTGCCAAGCTAGTAAAAGGACAAGGTCTATGTAAGCTTGCAGTCGAAGCCCGGGATCAAAAAAATGAATATTCCAAGTGGGAAAATGAAATGGCACTATGGTGCAATGAAGTAGCATACATCTCCACAATGAAAGACTCCTATTACAAGGATTTGACTTATCTTTTGCATCACGGGTCTTGTCCCAAGAACCTCAACCCTAAGGAAAGGAAAGCCCTAAGATTAAAATCTGCACAGTATCGTCTTATAAATTCAGTACTCTTCCAGTTCAACTATGATGGGGTATTATTGAGATGTCTCAAACGAGAAGATGCCGACACGGTGCTAATAAAACTCCATGATGGTACCACCGGAGGACACTTTGCAGGGAACACCACCGCTCATAAAATTCTGAGAGCCGGCTATTATTGGCCCACTTTTTTCAAATATTCTCATACATATGCTAGGAATTGTAAGACTTGTCAAATAAGTGTTGGAAAGGAGAAAAGGTCAGTAATCCCACTTCATCTTGTGACTGTCTCTAGACCTTTTGAGTAGTGGGGGTTGGATATCATAGGAGAAATTTCGCCTAGCTCTTCCAAACTACACACATACATTCTTAATGCCACTGACTATTTCACAAAATGGGCAGAGGCCATTCCTCTGACTCACGTAAATGAGAAAATATTAACCCAATTTATAGAAAAATAGCTGATCACGAGGTTTGGTGTCCCCTCTGTTCTAGTCTTTTATAATTCATCTTACTTCTCTTCTACCCTAATGATAGAGTTTTCTCTAGATAAAGGAATCATAATCAATTACTCTACAAATTATTACCCTCGGGGAAATGGTGTAGTAGAATCAACCAATCAGAACCTCATAAGGATACTAAAGAAGACGGTTATAGACAACCAAAGAAATTGTCATAGTAAACTTCATAATTCCCTGTGGGACAATAGGGTCACACCCAAAGAAGCCATAGTAAATTCCCCATACTTTATGGTCTACGGACAGGAAGCCATCCTCCCGAACAGGCTTTATCTTCCATCTCTCCAATTGGCCCAATATTCCAATGAGGAACCCTCATTGACCATGAAATAAAGGATCAACACTCTACTCATGCTGGAAGAAGAGAGAGAAAAGGCTAATTCAAAATTTTTGTCTTATCAACAGATAGTGAAAAGATGGTTTGATAAGCATAAATCTAAGGAAAAGAAATTTGAAGTAGGAGATTTATTCTTGAAGTGGGATAGGGCGAATGAACCTAAAGGGAAACATTCCAAGTTTTAGAACCTATGGCTTGGGCCTTTCCAGGTGGCTGAGAATATTGGGATAGGTACTTATCGGTTTCAAAATCTGAGGGGAGAACTTGATGCCCTCCCAGTGAATGGTCAAGCCATAAAACAATACTTCCAATAATAAATAAATAAAGCAAAAATAATAAGTTTGGTTAATATGAATAAAAGAAGTATCGAAGATATATGTTTTGAGGTTCGATAATACCTCGAGGGAAAAGAAAGACGAACAAAGATTCTGCACCTGCCCAATAAATCACCATTTGTTGAGTACTCAACACACCCTAAAAGTTATGTGACCATTTCCTTTTGGGTACCACCTTATATTTTACTTTTGACTATTTTCGCCTCGGCATGAAACTGATCCTTTGATTTTCTTATATGTTTCATGTTTTAATTGATTAAAATTTCACTTGAACATACAACGAAGAATCATATTAACTCTAAAACACTTAACAACTACTCAAGGAATCAGAAACTTAGAATTTTTTCTGACTCACAAGACAAATTCGGCATCGGCAAAAGATGATGGTGGTGAAAATTGTTTGGGGAGTCAAAGTAGCCGAGTGTTGACCCTCATCGGCATCGACTAGTGAAATGATTCTTTCCTATGAATAAACCTTAGGAAGGATTTTTCTGAAGACCAATTCGATCAGCTTCAGCAGAAAGATGTAATAGTACACGTCGCACGAAAGGAAGAGTAACACCCTTGACTACCGACGCCCAAAATGTTTTCAACACCAAAATCTACGGAAGATGGAGGCCCACAAAGAAGTTGTTTACCTTAACTTTCCCCGATTGCCAAGCCCTATATCATCCACGTCGGAAGTTTTATCAAGAGCCTATCAATGTAAGTACACACTCTGATAATAGTCGATCCCCGATCCATTCACCGAGTGATGTGACGTGACGAGATGTGTTAAACCCAGAATGTGGTAGGTACATTGCATTTATGGTTCTTAGTTAATTCATGGATCGCGCATTAGTTACTGACTCATGCGTGAATCAAAAGGAACCATTAAACTCGTCGATACAATGCATCTCCATCTACACCTCCGCCGTCAAACAATCAAGATTTATCCACAGAAATCTGATAGTGGTTTATATTGAATTTGCATTCATTACTCATATTAACTAACTGACATGACTGATAGTATCTCCCAGTTATATTCCTTTCGTTTCATTGTGTATGATCCCATTTTGTGCAAAAATAAATTCAGAATAGACAGGAGAGCGAAGCTAATAGTCTATAGGAAGCGTCCAAAGTCCAGTGAGTATTAAAACCGTTATCTTAGCTAGCATTACAGGTATGGATTTGCTTATGGGTTTTGCACTCCATTTTATATATTCTCACCCAATGCTTCTCTACACGCATGTTCAAATGACATTTTAAATTGCAGGAACAATGCCTCCGAAGAAGCCATCCACCAGAAAATCATCGAGAGCCCCTAAGCTGCAAGAATTTGAAATAGGACAAGGCTCCTCCCCATCAATTGCAAGACAATTAGAATTCATTCCCAAGCTAGTATCTATCATTAAGAGAATCACCAAGGAGCCCTTTTTCCAGCCCCCAACTTTTGGAGACATGGAGGCAAGTATTGGAGCAAAGATGGAATTTCCTCACTGGGAAGACGTTTTCAAGAAAACCAAGAAAGAAGAACCCCTCGAATATACCCCACATAGCGATCTTGAAATGAGGAAGATCGACAATGAGGTTCTCCCCAACATTCGCAGGGATTATCTGCACATGGTGGCAAGCCGATCTCCAGTCTTTCCTTGCATTGAGATCCTAAAGTGGATCATTGACCACACTGACACCCAAAAATGTTTGATTAATGATGATAACAGTGAGTGCATCAGAGTCTTCCTACCGTCATAGGTTTAGAGATACTATAAGCTCAAATATTTTGAGCTAAAGTTGAGCACCGATTTTGTCTTAAGTTTCTATAGGTCACACAATACCAGCAAAATCATGTCATCTTGGTGGAGAGAAGACAAAAAAATTCATGAACTGGATGGCTGGCTGGTACCCAACGACCAATCTCAAGGAACCATACATATACCTCATGGCTTTACTCTGCAGGTTACATGCGGAAAAATAGTGTTCCTGATTTTCAGAGGCTTGGATGCCTCTGGCCTTTACAGACGCCATATTAGGTACACTCTTTAATTGGGGTACCATCATCTCCAAACAGTTGAGCACCTAAATAAGATATGTTTAGAAGCCAAAGGAGGGAGATACCCCTGGCTTCTACATGGCCTCATATCTACTGGACGCCATCTGTGCCAGGAAAACTTTTGCTGGGATGAACCTAAATTGGCACCCTTCAGAGCTGGTTTTCCATGTATACTTCAACATCCTATGGGAAAATAGGTACACAAAATCTTATGTTGTTATCTGTGATCAATTCATTGCACGCATTTACTCCTTTATCTTCAGAGGAGAATGCCCTAGATTGTCAGATGAAGCAAAGAAGGTTATATCCAAAATTGGCCACTAGTATTTGGAAGAACGAGAAACCTACATTAGGGTTTTTGATGCCACGGGGGCACCCCACTTATTATCTATTTACGTTCCCGACCGGCTAGTGTTAGGGGAGATTTGCTATAAAATCATCCTGCAAGGATACAATGCAACTTTAGTAAAATACAAGAAGCGAGCTTTCATATCGTATGGGTTTCATATCAGATTCTTCATGGTCAAAGATATTGCACATGCTAAACAACTCAGTCTAGGTCAATTGGAATTTCGGTTCCAAACTGGCCAATTTCGCAAACACGATCCCAATGGATTGGTTCTACAGCACGCATCGCAGGTATCATCCTGTTGACCCTATTCCCATGACCAGTTCGAAGATGAAATATTTATTGAAAATGCCCAAGACTATAATATTGTGGTGTCCAGGAGAGTTGATCCTCAAGGAACCAGGTTTAGAACCATGAGCCACGAAGAACAGGCAACATTTTTGGAGTAGGCAGTTCAAGAAATTAGCTGACACCCAGGAGGAGCAGTTGTATATGAATTGGATGAGGAAATAAGTGATCCCAACGAAGACATTGAAGCTGTGGGAACTCACCAAGAATCCTTGGTACAAATCAAGGATCTTCCGGAAGATCAAGTTGCACAAGAAAGGGGTATGTTGTTGCTTCATGAAACCGAGCTGCTGATGAAATCAATGTGGGATGACCAATATCTTTTCATAGGACATGTAGTTTCAACTGCTGTTAAAAATGTCACAACGGAGTCAAACGATCCTGGGTCCACATTTCCCAACAATGCCCATGGGTTAGGCAACCCTGAACCCGCAAAATCATTGATTGATCCTTCAGAAGAAGGGACAATTCAACCAGAGACGGGTTGGGTCTCGATAGAGACACCAGCACCCGATCCCTTGAGCACCCTTATACATATTTATAGAGATAAAGAGTGTCCATAACCTACTCACGGCACCCTGGTGCAAGTCCATGAGGAAAAGGGTCCCGAGAAAACCATCTCCCCTGAGCATGAAGTCCAAGACAAGCAAGCCTTACAAAAATAAATAGGGTCTGAAGGTGGCCTCAACACAAGGGAGTCCGAAAAATAGGAGGAAGAAAGGAGGCCAAGTGATGAAGCTCCATAAAATGAAAGCGACAGTTCTAAGGTTGACAAGCAAGTGAGCGATAAGCCTGTACCCGATGCCTCCATTACGCCCAATATTCAAATCCCCAACAAATGACAAATAGAGGCAGGATCTGCAAAACAGAGCGAAGAAATTTGAGAGCCCACTCCTAAGAAAATATACACCATGGTTAGCTTGAGAAATAGCCTCACATGGGGGGATCAACAGATACCAGAACTGGTAGATGAAGTAGCAGACAACTATGCGATCTCCTACGATCAAAAGAGGAAGGTCATCGTTCAAAGGACGGTGAAAAGGCGAAGAATATTTTTGGATCAATCCATTGTGGTTACCATAGAAGAGAACTTAATCATCACTACAGATTCTCACATATCTGAACTGATCGACGTAGGAAAAGCCCCCTCGAATGCCGCTCAGGATAGAGCCAGGAGAGATGAAAAGGAACTAACCGACACCTGAGAAGAGCTCAAACACTTGCGCAATCTTGTTAAATATTATAAAGGAGCTACACAGACCACTGTGTATCTGAAGGATGAGTTCAACGGAGTTTATAATGAGTTCATGAAGGAAGGCACCTGTTAACCGAGAACATAGTCGAGTTCTAGGAGGATACTCTCATGGCACTTGCAACATGCAAAGAAATGGAGAGATGGAATGAAAAGGCATAGCAAGCAGTGGAGAGACTTGAATACATTGAGGCAGTTCAGTAGGGTCAAGAAAAGGAAAATCATGGCATTTGGCTAGTTGGAAAAAGTAGTCTTGACCCCATGAAGAAATCTAGAAAATATTGGGCAAAGATGACCCGGGGCCCACACCGAGATATCCAAGAGGAATGGGCCAAGTGCCAGAAACACAGGGGTAAAATTAATAAAGTAATGAAAGATGTCGGTCTCCCAAAATTCAGAACCCCTGGGGAATTCACTAATCTGAGCAATGTGTTCAAGACACACTCCATGCAAGATTTTCTTTGGGCCAAAGACTATGCAAAATTCACCGATGGAATTCTAGGGCAAGTGCAACAACTCGCAGGACACCTTATCAGAGCTCGAGCCATGCTACAACAGCTGAACTCCATTTTGGTAAAATACCGGGTGCATGCAGTAGACATCAGGGGAGTATATGCTGCCCCTATGGAACAACACAAGTTCCCATGGGATCAAACCTTTGAATATTTGTTTATCATATGGTCTGAATACAAAAGAAGTCACCCCTTTTAGGATACATCTCGGGTGGACTGTTAAAGAAACTATTGAATGGCCACACCACTTGGCAATTTTGTTTGACCTGAACTATACATAGCCATTAATTTCAGTTGAATTTTATATTATAAATAGAGACATCGACTGGATAGTCGAAGGTCGATGGTTGTTGTAAGAAATTTTTTTTATGTTTGGTTGTTGATAATTATTTTGAGACTGGTGTGAATTGAGAAGTCCTTCTAGACCAAAGACGAGATATTTTCATCAGATGTATGTGATTAGAGTTGGAGAAGAATTACTTCCTTTCCTATTCCATGAATGATGCAGTGAATGAGTAAGAGAAATTAATTTTATTGTCAAGTTATCTAGTGCAATGTATTGATGTTCTTTGCTTTAATTATGAAGATAAATTGT
The DNA here is from genome assembly GCA_009831015.1 of Picea engelmannii. Taxonomy (NCBI): domain Eukaryota; kingdom Viridiplantae; phylum Streptophyta; class Pinopsida; order Pinales; family Pinaceae; genus Picea; species Picea engelmannii. The sequence goes on from ML815129.1 coordinate 129,476, forward strand.
TGTGTTGTTGTGTGATGAATGTTATGGTAGATGAATTATTTTTCTTACCATGATCTTGATTACGTATGTGTTTTATTCTGTTAATTAGTTCTCTCAAATAGTAGTTGGATGCTCATTTGGTTAATGTACTAGTACTAGGCCTTGTGGCATAGAATCACTATCTGCATGTTTGAGCAGCAGGTTATCCCAAGCTCGACCTCTTACCACCAGTTAAAACTTATATCCCGTTATTTGTCAAGTTGGTTTATACTGGCTTGCATCTCTCATATCAGCCGCACCCAAGAGAAATACAGAAAATGAACTGTCCTGGCTGAAGGAAGAGCCTTCACTAGAAAACAAAAATCCCATTTGATCCAGGTGGATATGGGTGGCCACCCAGCTTTTCCGACAGGCTCAAAAAAGTTTTCTGACAAATTTGGCAATTTACTATTTTTAGTAGTTTTTAACTTCTGCAGCCATTTTGAGGGCCCAAATGAATGTTTTTAGAGATCAAGGTTCTCAATGATAGCCCAAAATTAATCTCCTCAACGATACCTTTCCAACGAGCTATCATACGCCTAAAATGGAGATCGTATGCAAAAGTTACTACCCCAGGAAGTTGATGTAATAACTTACCCAAATGGGGCCCACATGACTTTTGGCGCTTCATCTCCTAGGGTTAGGTTTTTGGATGTCTAGGACTTTTGGTATTCCTGTTTATTGTAAAAATTCCTTTAGAGCTTCATTGTAATCATATTATTGCGAATGCGAGTAGCCATCACATCTCTTCTTAGAGATAAGCTACCACCATTCTATCTAGTCTTTCACTCTGTATTTTACAGTCTCTATACATTTATTTCATTAATAGAAATCGTGTAGTATTGTATATCTTTGTTTATGGTTTCATATCTGATATATTTCTATTATATTATTGAATATATGTGATATCTCTGTGCATTTGTTTATTATATCTCCAATCTCATTTCGTGCTGAAAATAATCTGGATCAGTGGTATCAGAGCAGGCTGTTCTTGGTCGTTTTTTTCAGTGCATGTCCCCGATGAGGTCTAAGTATAGCAAGTTGGGTATCAATATTGTCTCTTTTAAGGAAAATCACTCTCGCACACCCAAGAAACCCTCAATGGTGGAATAAAAAAAAATGATGGAGCAGGCGATCCTATCAGTCTGTTGCTTGAGCAAGCTCTCACGTGACAGAGGGAAGAAATGATGGAGAATTTTTCCCACATCCTTCAACGCCTGCCGATAGCAACAGGTGCATCTTTATCAAGAAACCACTTTGGAGGAACCTTTCCTTTCAAGGTACAAGTTAATTTTGATGGTCCTATATTTGAAGGACAGATAGATGTAGAAGCCCCAAACAAATGGTTAAATCTGCTAGAAGGTTATTTCTCTGTTCACAAATTTTTCGACAAAGAAAAGATCACCTTCGCACTCCTTAAATCTCTCCCCCATGTCAAACATTGGTGGGAAAATTATTGGGAGCAGAGTTCCACAGAGGAGTCTAAAATATAAGGGGTCAATCCCACTTGGGATTTTTTTGTGGATGCGGTAAAGGAACAATATCACTCTATTGGAAATTATGAGGACCAGTGCATGAGATGGACCACACTATGGCAAGAGAGGGGCCAAGAAGTTCCAGAGTTCACCAATACCTTCCACACCTTGCGCACCAAGCTGGGTATCAAAGACTCCAAACAAAATTTGGATCTAAAATACCATGGGGCTCTACACAGATACATCCAAACTAAAATGGATTTTCTGGACATCTCATCACTCGGTGCTACCTATCGATATGTTGTTAAAATCGAGCAGAAATTTAAGCACCAAAACAAACAGGATTTTGGTTCTGCAAATCCACAACAACCAAACTATGACAAACACGTCCCTAACAAACAGTCTCCCAAAAACCAGTCCAAGCCACATGAAAATAAGGGTCACGGGAAGACAAATAAAGGCATCGAAAAATGGTGCGATTTCTACAAAATCCCCTGGCACAACACCGATGAATGTCGCTCAAAATAGTCATTGGTGTCCAAGATCAAAGACAAGGAGCCAAACCCTGATTCAGAATCTGATTCTGAAAATATCGATAAATGACAGATCATTGACGCATACCCCACTGTTATTGTCACGACCACAACAATTCAACCAGAAGAACCAACAGATCCTGAAGAGGGGGAATGCCTTTTTTATTCGCAGATGTGGGTGAAGGGGACCCCGCTGCATTTTATTGTTGATAATGAAAGCAAGAAGAACCTCGTCTCAGCAGAGGTTGTCAAACAGTTTGGATTGTCGAGAACACCGCATCCGCATCCATACAACATCAGGTGGCTTCACCAAGGATGAGATATTTGTATTAGCCATCAATGTCGATTGTCATATGGCATCCAACCCTTCAAGGATGAGGTATTATGTGATGTTTCCCCACTAGATGTCTGTGATGTTCTCTTGGGCCAACCATATATGTGGAAGCACCACGCTGTTTATGAGTCTCGACCCCGCAATTTCATTGTTTCTCTAGGGGGTCATCTCTACAGAATACCAGAGGTAGTTTCGACTACCGTTCCACCTAAAAAGTGCCACAAGGTAGTATCTCATACTACAAAATTCAGCTTCTTCACAATCTGTTCAAAATGGGAACAGAAGGACACTGCAACCACTACAGCTTCGCCCCATGCACCTTATATCCAATAGAAGTAGGTCGACAAGGTTGCAACAAAGAGAAAAGATTCCTTCTGCACACTATCCTCTCATGTAGTCTGACTTGTTGAACATCCTTAGCCTCAACAGGTTCATGACAGACTTCCACAAACTGAGCAGCGCGACGTCTCCAGAAGGGCAAGCAGCTCACCAAGATGCAGATTCAGCAAACGCTTTTCCCTCTCCCCCAAGAACTCAACGCAATGGATATCATTTCTTCCTAAGGAGGGAGGATTGTTCTAGGTGGTTATCGGTGGCCACCCACCTTTTCTGATTGGCTCAAAACAGTTTTCTGGCAAATTTGGCAATTTACTATTTTTAGCAGTTTTTAACTTTCAGGGCCTTTTTGAGGGCCCAAATGAAGGTTTTTTGAGATATAGGTTCTCAATTATAGCCCAAAATTAATCTCCTCTATGATACCTTTCCAACGAGCTATCATACACCTAAAACAGAGATCATATGCAAAAGTTACGACCCCGGGAAGTTGATGTACTACCTTACCCAAACGGGGCCCACATGACTTTTGGTGCTTCATCTCCTAGGGTTAGGTTTTTGGATGTCTAGGAATTTTGGCATTCTTGTTTATTGTAAAAAGGCCTTCAGAGCCTCACTTTAATCATTTTCTTGCGAATGCAAGTAGCCCTCACATATCTTCTGAGAGATAAGATGCCACCATTCTATCTAATCTTTCACTCTATATTTTACAGTCTCTGTACATTTATTTCATTAACAGAAATCATTTATTACTATATATATGTGTTTACAGTTGCGTCTTTGATATATTTCTGTTATATTATTGAATATCTGTGATATATCTTTTCATTTCTTTATTATATCTCCGATCTCATTTCATGTCGAAAATAATATGGATAAGTGGTATCAGAGCAGGTTGTTCTTGGTCGTTTTTTTCAGTGCATGTCCCCAACGAGGTATGAGTATAGAAAGTTGTGTATCAAGCTTGTCTCTCTTGAGGAAAATCACTCTATCACACCCAAGAAACCCTTAATGGCAGAAGAAAAGAAAAATGACGGAGAAGACGATCCTATCAGTCGTTGCTTGAGCAAGCTCTCATGCGACAGAGGGACGAAATGATGGAGAATTTTTCCCACATCCTTCAACAACTGTCGATAGAAATAGGCGCATCTTTATCAAGTGGCCACTTTGGAGGAACCTCACCTTTCAAGGTACAAGTTAATTTTGATATTCCTGTATTTGAAGGACAGATAGATGCAAAAGCCCTAGACAAATGGTTAAATCTGCTAGAAGGTTATTTCTCTATTCACAAATTTTCCTACAAAGAAAAGATCACCTTCACACTCCTTAAATATCTCCCCCATGTAAAACATTGGTGGGAAACTTATTGGGAGCATAGTTCCATAGAGGAGTCTAAAATATATGGGGCCGATCCCACTTGGGATTTTTTTGTGGATGTGGTAAAGGAACAATATTACCCTATTCGAAACTATGAGGACCAGTACATGAGATGGACCACACTGTGGCAAGAGAGGAGCCAAGAAGTTCTGGAGTTCACCAATACCTTCCATACCTTGTGTACCAAGCTGGGTATCAAATACTATGAACAAAATTTGGTTCTGAAATACCGTGGGTCTCTACACAGATACATCCAAACTGAAATGGATTTTCTGGACATCTCATCACTCGGTGCTACCTATCGATATGATGTTAAAATCGAGAAGAAATTTAAGCACCAGAACAAACAAGATTTTGGTTCTGCAAATCCACAACAACCAAAGTATGACAAAGACATCCCTAATAAACAGTCTCCCGAAAACCAGTCCAAGCCACATGAAAAGAAGGGTCACAGGAAGACAAAGAAGGACACTGGAAAATGGTGCAATTTCCACAAAATCCCCTGGCACAACACCGATGAATGTCGCTCAAAACAGTCATTTGTGGCCGAGATCAAATACAAGGATCCGAACCCTAATTTAGAATCTGATTCTAAAAATACTGGTAAAGGACAGATCATTGACACAGACCCCACTGTTATTGTCACGACCATAGCAATTCAACCAGAAGAACCAAAAGATCCTGAAGAGGGGCAACGCCTTTTTCATTCATATATGTGGGTGAAGGGTACCCTACTGCATTTTATTGTTGATAATGGAAGCCAGAAGAGCCTCATCTCATTAGAGGTTGTCAAATAGTTTAGATTGTCGTCAACACCACATCCGCAGCCATACAACATCAGGTGGCTTCACCAAGGATGAGATCTTCGTGTCAACCATCAATGTCAATTGTCATATGGCATCCCACACTTCAAGGATGAGGTATTATGTGATGTTTCCCCACTTGATGTCTATGATGTTCTCTTGGGCCAACCATATATGTGGAAGCGCCACGCTGTTTATGAGTCTTGACCCTGCAGTGTCATTGCTTCTCTAGGGAGTCATCTCTACAAAATACCAGAGGTAGTTCTGACTACTGTTACACCTAAAACGTGCCGCAAGGTAGTATCTCATACTACAAAAATTAGCTTCTTCACAATATGTTCAAAATGGGAACATAAGGACACTGCAACCACCACATCTTTGCCCCATGCACCTTATATCCAACAGAAGCAGGTCGACAAGGTTGCAGAAAAGAGAAAAGATTCCTCTGCACATTGTCCTCTCATGTAGCCCGACTTGTTGAACAACCTCAGCCTCAACAGGTTTGTGATAGACTTCCACAAACTGAGCAGCATGACATCTCCAGAAAGGCAAGCAGCTCACCAAGATGCAGATTCAACAAACGATTTTCTCTCTCCCCCAGGAACTCAATGCAATGGATACCATTTCTTCCTAAGGAGGTTGGATTGATCCAGGTGGATATCGGTGGCCACCCACCTTTTATGACTGGCTCAAAATAGTTTTCTGGCAAATTTGGCAATTTACTATTTTTAGCAGTTTTTAACTTCCAGGGCTATTTTGAGGGCTCCAATGAAGGTTGTTTGAGATTAAATTTCTCAATGATAGCCCAAAATGAATCTCCTCGACGATACCTTTCCAATGAGCTATCATATGCCTAAAACGGAGATCGTATGCAAAAGTTACGACCCCGGGAAGTTGATGTACTAACTTACACAAACGGAGCCCACATGACTTTTGGTGCTTCATCTCCTAGGGTTAGGTTTTTGGATGTCTAGGACTTTTGGAATTCCTTTTTATTGTAAAAATTCCTTCAAATCCTCATTTTAATTATCTTCTTGTGAATGCGAGTATCCGTCACATCTCTTCTCAAAGATAAGCTGCCACCATTCTATCGAGTCTTTCACTCTGTATTTTACAGTCTCTATACATTTATTTCATTAATAGAAATCATGTATTACTATATATCTGTGTTTATGGTTGAATCTCTGATATATTCTTGTTATATTATTGAATATCTGCGATATCTTTGTGCATTTCTTTATTATATCTCCGACCTCATTTCGTGCCGAAAATAATCCGGATCACCATCGATAGTCTAGCCAGATCACAAGATCTAGAGAACCATTCCACTCCAAATGCTGCAAAGTCTAATTGGGCCTCGGTGGAATTTTTGGTTCCTTCTATTGAGTCAGGGGATTTAGGTCCCATCAACAGTTCCTTCCAAAATGTGGTATCTTCATCACATTCAAGATAGTGGACCTTGCGATGTCCATAGTACACGACTGGGGGATGATCTTCGACTTATTCCCCTTGGTATTGGTCAAATATTTGTGAGGTATGAGCATGCCATATCTCTTGCGGTCTCCTAGGTTATAGTTAGTGATCGTCAAGGTTGGAATCCTCTCCAATTACGGTCTGACTGCCTGTATTCTCTTCGGGAGGTACGTTGTGATGACTGTGTAGTTGAAGTTCCTCGAGACACTATCACGACTCACCACACCGGCCAGGGGTGGGATGTAGTCGGGTAGGATGGATGGAATTAGCTTCACATTCGCCAATTCATCACGATGCTTGGTTCTTTTCTCGGTCGCAGCTCGGGATGGTCTAGATCCATGATCAGTCGACGGGGAGGCTTGGATTCCTGCGGACATCACCTTCTCAACCATGAGCTCTATTAGAATCTCTTCGATGGATTTTTTTGCTGCGCTAATTGCATCTGACATTCACACTCGAGATATGATATCTCAGGTCAGTGAACAATACTCAATGTAACAAAATGGATGGCGAGATTTCAATGATCACTACGTGAAATCAACTATTTCTCTATGGGCTCGGATAATCACAATTGGCAAAAGTGTTCTTGGTGCAATTCTCGACGGGATAAATAGATATTGTCATAATGGTTTCTTTCAATGGGTCACAAAGCTTTATTCAATGCAATTCCATCTGTTATGGCACGGTCCCAACGGTCCAATGGAGAAATTCCGAGCCATAAATTATTTCTGAACTATTCAAGAGCGTCTATTGAATGGTCGTATTGCCTCCAATGGTCATATTTCTTTGTCATGGTGAAGTGTCAATCTGTGTTGTACTGATATTTTGGCGAAGTTTGATTTCTGGAAACCTTTCTTCTGTGAAGTATTCTCTAGAACTTGTTGCAATTTTTCTAACTTTTCCCTCTTCTTACTGAGCTTTCTATCCTTCTTTCCTATGATCTGAATCACTGGTTTCCTCGTTCCATTATCATTCTTATCTCCTCTTGGCATGATAAATTCGCATTATGGAGGGTATTTCATAGGGTTCAAGGGTAATACTTATTCTCTTTCTAGGGTAGGTGCTCTACTCTCTTGTACAGATAGGCATCTCTAGTCTTCCTGTGTCCTTTCAACTTCGACATCCATATATTTCGTCTTTAGTAGCTTCGACTTGATATCCACCTTCGAACAACCTGTCAAAGTCCCAAAAGAGGTCAAACATGACCAAGGATCTCCAAAACTTGGTTAAGGGCCAACATAAATTCAAGGGTTTTTTTGTCACTTTGGGTAATTTTTGGTAAAATGGTAAAAATAATCTAGTAAATGGGTAAATATACTAGTATTTATATCAAATTGTAAAATTCCACTTCCTATAGTTTTAATATCTTTCCAAAAATCCAACTAATGGTTATTCCCTTGTAGCTTTGTGGTTGTTTTTTGTAGGTCTTAGGCCATACTTTGGACAATTGTTTTGGCCCCCTTTTATCGATTGGACGAGTCTTGTTGGACATAGTGTAATTGATGTATTGTCATTGATGTCAATAGTCGATGTCATTGATGTGATGATAAGTTAGTATGATGAATTGTCATTGATATTAAGAATACAAAAGTTACTATATAATGATTGATGTCAAATAGTTGGACGATATGCAGAGATAAAATCTCAAGAGGGTTAGTGAATGAAGATCAAAGCTTAGAAGAAATGGCACTATGAAACTCAAAAGGATCGTTGGAGGAATAGTCAATTATTAGATCAAATCTCAGAAGAGATGGTGCGATGAAACTTAGAAGGATTGTTGGAGGAATATTCAACGATTAAATCAAATCGAGACTGTTGATATGCATGCACCAAGTCAATGGCAGGGATGAATTGCAGAAAGTGAAAGGTGAATTAAATGACTCACTAGTTCGAATCCCGCAATTGGTATAGATAGTCATATCTCATAAACTCAAATATCGACGAATGTGGTTGATCCAACAAATGATCAGATTAAGTAGGATTAAGTCGTGACCGTCGAATGCGCAAGCACCAGATCAACGATAGGGATAAATTGCAGAGCTTTGGTAACGAATTAAACCACTCACAAGTTGTGGTTTAGAAATCCACATCGACTGTCGATGGTCACTCAGTCATTGGATCACTTTAATAGGAAGTATAAGATAAGAAGAAAGATCTGAGATCCTGATTATCCAAAATTTCGTAGCCATCGGATCAAATTAAGTGGAAGGATAGGATAAGAAATGATGGAGGTTCGTTGGATTTAAACCAAGGAAAAGAAACATCGCAGACAGATCAAGCCATCGATCTAAGATATTGATCAAACAAACATCATTCATTTTGGGTCTAAAGATGTGAGGAGGTTACGCTTCGAGAATCTCACTTCGGAAGAATTGTGAAGTCGAGATATCGAAATACCCGAAGTCCTGAAAGACAATTCTGAAGTCACTCTCAGTCATCGATTTGAGATACCCTTCAGATACTATTATTATGGTTAGATCAAGGAGATGAATATGTGTCACATCGAGAGATATACGTCATAAATCCATGTCAACAAGGACACATGGCACAATCAGATAGTGACAAGTGTCAAGATGAAATCGATAGATCAAGTACATGTAAATCACGAATCTGAGTAACACATGGTTACCACTCGGGTCGTACCATCTCAGCAAGTTTACATCACTCCGAAAGTTTTAATTTGGGAGTTTTAACCACCAGCAAAGGCCTAAGTCCCGTAGTCCTAAATGTTGGAGTTCGGAAGTGGACATGAGTTGTCTGATCTGAAGATCACTTCGGGTGCATTCTCAACCATTGATCAAAATATAGTGGAAGGATAGCATAAGTAAAATAGACGAAGTGTCGAAGTAAATGATGGCCATCCATATCAATGCTTGATTAAGTCCTATTCATTGGATTAAGCAATGAAAGGATGAGAGTAAGGATAAAATATGACGATTGATCTAGTTCCGCGAAATAAACCGTTCGATTTGATTCATAAATTTGAAAAGTTGAAATCCTAAAGTCTTGAATGACAAAGTCCTGAAGTCTCGATTGTTGTCCATCTCATCAGGGGATTAAATTGTGATCATTGACTTGATAAGAACTCAAGCACTCATTTTTCCTATCATCTGGTCATTGCCATTGGTCATATGGAATAAGAGATTAAAAAGGTAGAATATAATACGTTGCTAAGTTGATAAGCCTGTGGTTTTTTATCACTCAGTCACATCTAATGGTTTGAAGGAAGCGCCCCTGTAGAACTCAGTTTCTGCAAATAATTGCAAATATTCAGGATCAAGTTAAAAGGATGAAATTGATCCATACCTGTGATCAATTTATGAAAATCCTTCATGATGAAAATGATAAAATAGTGATAATGGTTAATTTAAATGAAGAGGTGTGATGGTCCAAACAAAGGGACATAGTATATAACACTCATGACGTTTTGAAGAATATATAAACAAGAAAGAGTGGTGAGAAGAAAGTGTCTCTTCAATCCGAATCAGAAGATATATAACTAATAGAAGCAAAGAGAGATGAAGTAAAGACTTGATATAGAAGTTTTTCCAGATTCAGAAAATAAGGGTGGTTGGGTGGTGCAAGGGCAGGTTGGTTCCTATAGAGGGAGTCGGTGTTCCTTGTCAGTTGTAGCTAACTAAACAAGGGGTCGAAGCCTCCTACCAGTTGGTGTTGGTGAACAAAGGGTGTGGGTGCATCCTTATTAGTTGGTGTTGATCGAAAAGGAAGAATATCTTCCTTCTATGTAACAAGTAAAACAAATTTTGCAGTTAATAGAAAAGCGTTGGTGGTTTTCCCAATTGGGTTCCATGATAAGATATTGTGTTAAAATTTTGTTTTCATTAACAAAAAAAAAATTGATATAATTATTGTGTCACTGATTTATCCCCCCCCCCGGCTCAGTGAAAGGATATGATATTTCAATAGGTATTAGAGGGGGTCTCTTCACAAAAGGTTTAAATCACTTGAAGATGAATATACATTAGAATGGATCAACAATTGAAGATTTCATCAAAAATCCCCCTATTTAATGGTAAAGACTATGTATTTTGGAGTGTTAGAATGAAAATCTATATGATGTCCATTGGAATGGAAGTATGGACATTAGTGGAAAAGGGATATGATGTTCCAAAAGCCACTCCCATAAAAGTAGAAGACAAGAAAAATATTTGGGAATATGTAAAGGCTTTAAACACACTACAAGCTAGACTGAGGAAGAAAATCCTTGCTAAGGTACTAAACTGTAATAATGCAAAACAACTCTAGGATAAATTGGAAACCATATATGGAGGAGATTCCAAAGTAAATAGGGCCAAAATCCAGACTCTCAGAGTACAATACAAAGTTCTGAAAATGAAGGATGAAGAAAATATTTCAGAGTACTTCGAAAGAGTCGATAATATTGTTAATGAAATCATAGGATTGGGAGTAGAAGTTTCATACAATGAGCTAGTTGAAAAAGTACTAAGAACACTACCTATTCTATACAATCCTAAAGTGTCCTCTCTTGAAGATCGAGAAAATCTAGATAAACTCACAACCTCAATTGTATGAATTGTATCAAAGAAAGTATGGAAAAATCTCTTAAAGAAAAACAAATAACTTGTGAAAGAATGGAGGCATAAATAGTTCACCTGAGGAAAGAACTTTATGCAAAACTCATTCAAACAAAATATGAAAATATCTCTAAAATATTAGATAAGATTATACCACACAAAAGGATTTAGGTAATAAAAATGGAGTAGGCTATTCTCAAGAAGAAATCCAAGTTAATTCAAAATCTTATGTAGATACTCTCCTCAGTACATTCAAGAAGAAAAATGAACAGAAGTCAAGAAATGATCAAAACTCCAGAGGACTACTTCAACCCATAAAGAAGGAAGATAAGACAATACCAAATAAGTTCTATCAAAACAAGTATCCTCGCATATTCTTTGGTTATTTCTTTGCATGCTCTAATTGCGAACACAAAGCTATGAATTGTAGAGCATATAGAAGGAAACACTTGAGGTTTAAGAACTATTACCGTAAATATAACCAAGCAGTGAATCAACTTAAAAGAATAAACTATAACTCCTTTTCACCTCTACAAGAAGTGGACCTAGAATGCTTCAGATTCCATAACTATGGACATAAGGCCAGTGATTGTAGATTAATGGAAATCTCAAAACAACCAAGATTCATTAGAGAGAAAAAGAATCTTTGGAAAGAAAAAACACTAAAGAAGGAATGTCTTATTGTCTTAAAAGACAAAGATAAATAATATTAAAAGACCAAGATAAATAATATCTCTGGTATGTTGACAGTGGGTGCGCAAAACATATGACAGGAAATAAGGAAATGTTTTTGAACTTAAAGAAACAAAAAGGTAAAGTTACAATTGGTGACAATGCTTCAGGTACCATACTTGGGAAAGGCACTGTAAGTTTGGGAAAAGACAAAGCTAAGAATGTGTTGCTTGTGGAAAAAATAAAACCTATCCTATTAAGTGCTAGCCAAACCTATGATCAGGGGAACTTTTACATCTTTGATTCCCAGAAATGTGATATTAGGAGAGAAGGCACAGAAAACCTGGTTGGTACTGCTCCTAGAACTTCTAAAATGTATATATACTAGATGCAAAATTGAATGAGGAATGTCATATAAATCTAGTATATGAAAGTTGGCTATGGGATAGAATATTGGGGCATATTAACTTTGACAATCTAGTGAAAGTCAACAATCTTGGTGCAGTAAGAAACTTGTGAAAAATCATAAAGCCCTCAAATACTATGTGTAGACACTATCAACTAGGGAAGAAAACTAGAATAAGGTTCAAAGAAAAAGAATACTCAACCTCAAAACCTTTAGAGCTAGTTCAAACTGACCTCTCTGGACCTACAAGGACCAAGAGTTTCTAAGGATAGTCCTACTTTATGTTTTTCATTGATGATTTTACTAGAATGGGATGGATATGTTTTCTCAAAGAAAAATTAGAAACACTTAACAAATTCAAAACCTTTAAAACCATTGTTGAAAATGAAAAGGAGAAAAAAATCAAATTTCTTAGATAAGACAATGGTTGTGAGTTCACTTCAAAAGAGTTTGATCTCTTTTGTGAAACAGATGGAATAAAGAGACAATTCTCTACTACCAGAACACCTCAGCAAAATGGGATTGAAGAGAGAAGGAATAGGACAGTTCAGGAGGTTGCAAGGACTATGCTCAACGATGCAAAATTGTCTTATGGATATTGGAGGGAAGCTGTAAGAACAACAATACACATATTGAACAGAGTTCATCTCAGGATAAATAGTAATAAGACTCCTTATGAACTATGGTTTGGAAGAGCTCCATCGGTAAAATACTTCAAGGTCTTTGGAAGTAAGTGCTACATCAAAAGGCTTGATGACAATCTCTAAAAATTTGATGCCATATCTGATGAAGGTATTTTTCTTGGATATGCTTCTAACAAGAAGGCATACAGATGCTACAATATTAGATTACACAAGATTGTTGAGAGTGAAGATGTCAAGGTGGATGATCTAAAAATGATAAGGATCAAAAATCAAGAAATTATGCTTTACAATGAAGATGAAGATGAGGATGAGTCAGTTGGTACAAGCATAATAAGTAGAAGAGAATAAAGAAGAAACGAAAGAGGATGATATCGATACTAGTGAAGACAAAGAATATATTCAAGAATAAGAGATAAGAGAAGAATATCCAATAAGAGACACAAAAACACCCTCAAGAATAACTCAAAAGAATCATCCTGAATAATTGATTATTGTAAATAAGAGTGATGGAGTGCACACAAGAAGACAATTGTTGTATCAAACAAAAATAGAACTTTGGTCACAAATTGAGACCAGCTCAATCAAAGAGGCATGTATATATGAGAACTAGGTCAATGCTATGAATGAAGAATTGGACCAAATTGAAAAATATCAAACTTGGGAACTAATTCCAAGACCAAAAAATAAAAACGTCATTGGAACTAAATGGGTTTATAAAATAAAATGAATGAGAATGGGCAAGTAATTAGGAACAAATCCAGATTAGTATGTAAAGGGTATGCTCAAGTTGAAGGAGTAGACTATGAAAAAATATTTTCACCTGTGGCAAGATTAGAGGCAATTAGGATGTTCTTAACTTTCTCCATCTTCAGAAAATTTAAACTGTACCAAATGGATGTCAAGTCAACATTTCTCGATGGAAACTTAGAAGAGGAAGTCTATATTGAGCAACTAGAAGGATTCAAATTAAATAACAAAGGAGACTATGTCTGTAAATTAAAGAAAGCACTCTATGGGATAAAACAAGCACCTAGAGCATGATATGCAATGCTAGATTCTTATTTACAAAAACAAGGCCTCAAAAGAGGATCAACAGACAACATTATTTATTGTAAAATTGTTGGTAATAACATGATTATTGTGGAAGTATATGTTGATGATATCATATTTGGCAGTGATGATGAAAAAATGAGTAAGAATTTTGCTAGGAGGATGCAACAAGAATTTGAAATGTCTTTGCTTGGTGAACTGAATTTCATTCTTGGACTACAATAATACATTCCAAAAGAGGAGTCTTTATACATCAGTCTAATTATGTTAATTATATGCTTAAGAGATTCCAGTTAGAGGATTTCAAGCCTGTTATTACACCTATGATAATTGGATGCAAGCTAAGAAAGGATGATTAGTCCAAAGTTGTATATCCAAAACACTATAGATAAATGATTGGGAGTTTACTCTATGTAACAGCTTCCAGACCTGATGTGAAGCATGCAGTTGGGATGGTGGCTATATTCCAAGCAACACCAAAGGAGATCCATGTTCAAGTTGTAAAAAGAATCTTCAGGTATTTGAAAGGAACCATAGATCTTGGTTTGTGGTACCCTAGCAAGGATTCATTCACTTTAAAAGCCTATTCAGATGCAGATTGGGAAGGTAGTGTAGATGACAAAAAAGTACAAGTGGAGGAGAATTATTTTTGGGAGAATCATTGGTGGCTTGGATAAGTAAGAAACAGTCCTCAATTTCTATGTCTAGCACTGAAGTTGAGTATATTGCAGCAAAAAAATGTTGCACACAAGTGGAGTGGATGAAACAAACCTTACAAGACATCAAAATAGTATTTGAAGAACCTATTACTATCCACTGTGATAATACAAGCACGATAAGTCTCTCTAAGAACCATGTTCAACACTTAAAATCAAAACGCATTCCCATAAAATACCACTATCTAAGAGATCAGGATGAAAATAAGAACATTAAATTGGAATATGTTCCAACACAAGAAAATGTGGTAGATATTTTCACAAAACCCTTAAGCAGAGATGTATTTGAATATCTCAGGAAAAAATTGGGAGTAATCCTTCTTCCAACCCAAATCTCTCAAGAAAAAAAAATTGCATCGATTGGCACCAAACCAGGGGGATTCAACAATCAAAGTCAAAAGGAGTCATTTAGTATGACAGGAAAAGTATGATTGCAGTAGGATTTACCTGAGTTCAGATTCTAGTCAAAACGGAGATTTACCATAAGGGAAGCAACCATTTTCCATTGATGTCAAAAGGGGGAGAATAAATTCAGAGGAGAGAAGAATCATCACAGAGGGATATTATGAATGAAGTTTGTATGTTCCCATCAATGACAAAGGGGGAGATTGTTGGACATAGTGTGATTGATGTATTGTCATTGATGTCAACAATCAATGTCATTGATGTGATGATAAGTTGGTATGACGAATTGTCATTGATATCAATACTATAACATTTAGCATATAATGATTGATGTCAAACAGTTGGATGATATGCAGAGATAAAATATCAAGAGGGTTAGCAAATGAAGATCAAAGCTCAGAAGAAATAGTGTGATGAAACTCAGAAGGATCATAGGAGGAATAGTCAATGATTAGATCAAAGCTCAGAAGAGATGGCATGATGAAACTCAGAAGGATCATTGGAGGAATAGTCAACGATCATATCAAATCAATACCATTGATATGCATGCGCGAGATCAATGACAGAGATGAATTGTGGAGAGGGAAAGGAGAATTAAACGACTCGCTAGTTCCAATCCTGCAATTGGTCTAGATTGTCAGATCTCATAAAATCAAATATCGACGACTCTATTTGATCCAACAAATGATCAGATTAAGTCAGATTAATTAATGATCGTCGAATATGCAAGCACTAGATGAACGACGGGGATAAATTGTGGATCTTTGGTGACGAATTAAACCACTCACAAATTGTGGTTCTTAAATCCACATTGACCATTGATGGTCACTCAGCCATTGGATCACTTTAAGTGGAAGGAGAGAATCTCAAAAATATCTGTGATCCTGATTATCCAAAATTCCGTCAGTTGTCGAATCAAATTAAGTGGAAGGATAGGATAAGCAATGATGGAGGGTCATTGGATTTAAACCAAGGCAAAGAATCTTCACAGACAGATCTAGTCGTTGATCTAAGATCTTGATCAAATGAACATCATTTACTTTAGGTCTAAAGATGTAAGGAGGTTACACTTCAGGAATCTCACTTCGAAAGAATTGTGAAGTTGAGATATCAAAATACTCGAAGTTTCGAAAGATGAAATTCTGAAGTCACTCTTAGTCGTCAATCTGAGATACCATTCAGATACTATTCTGATCGTTAGACCAAGGATATGAATATGTGTCACATCAGGAGATCTATGTCAGTAGTCCATGTCATCAAGGACACGTGACACAGTCATATAGTGAAAAGTGTAAAGATGAAATCGACAGATCAGGTACATGTAAATCATGAATCTAAGTGACACGTGGCTGCCACTTGGCCCATACCATGTCATCAAGTGACGTCAACAAGTTTACATCACTCCAAGAGTTTTACTTCGAGATTTTTCACCACCAGCAAAGTCCTAAGTGCCAGAGTCCCGAATGCCAGAGTCTCGAACTGGACATGGGTCATCTGATCTGAAGATCATTTCGGGTGCATTCTCAACCGTTGATCAAAATATAGTGGAATGATAGCATAAGTAAAATAGCCGAAGTGACAAAGTAAATTGTGGCCATCCATATCAATTATTGATTAATTCCTAGCCTTCGGATTAAGCAATGAAAGGACGAGTGTAAGGATCAAATCTGACCATTGATCTGGTTTCACGAAATAAATCGTCCGATCTGATTCAAAAATTTGAAAAGTTGAAATCTCGAAGTCCCGAATGACGAAGTCCCGACTGTCATTCATCTCATCAGGGGATTAAATCGTGACCATTGATTTGATAAGCACTCAAGCACTCATTTGGCCTAGCATCTGGTCATCGCCATTGGTCATATGGAATAAGAGATTAAAAAGGCATAATATAATACATCACTAAGTTGATAATCCTATGGTTTTGTATCACTCAGTCACATGTAATGGTTTGAAGGAAGTGCCTCTGTAGAACTCAGTTTCTGCAAATAATTGCAGAGATTCAGGATTGACTTAAAAGGATTAAATTGATCCATACCTATGATAAATTTATGAAAATCCTTCATGGTGAAAATGATAAAATAGTGATTATGGTTAAGTTAAACGAAGAGGTGCAATGATCCAAACAAAGGGACATAGTGTATAACATTCATGCTATTTTGAAGAATATATAAACGAGAAAGAGTGGTGAGAAGAAAGTGTATCTACAGTCTGAATCAGAAGATATATAAATAATAGAAGCATAGAGAGATGCATTAAAGACTCGATACATAAGTTTTTCCAAATTCAGAAAATAAGGGTGGTTGGGTGGTGCAAGGGTAGGTTGGTGCCTGCAGAGGGAGTTGGTGCTTCCTTGTCAGTTGTAGCCAACTAAAAAGGGGGTCGAAGCCTCCTACCAGTTGGTGCTTGTGAACAAAGGGTGTGGGTGCATATTGATCAGTTGGTGTTGATCGAAAATGAAGAATATCTTCCTTCTATGTAACATGTAAAACAAATTTTGCAGTTAATAGAAAAGTGTTGGTGGTTTTCCCAATTGGGTTCCACGATAAGATATTGTGTTAAAATTTTTTTTACATTAACAAAAGTAAAATTGATATAATTATTGTGTCACTGATTCACCCCCCCCTGTCAGTGATAGGATCTGATCCTTCAAGTCTTTAATAAGACTTTGGGTAGGTGATGTTCTCATAACTAGAATTTAGTATAAGGTGCATTCATGTCAATGTTTTGCATTATCAGTTTCCATTACTTACTAAAACTAGGTTCGACCCCATTAACAAGCAATAAAACCTTCTCATTTTCTTAAAAACATTGTTTTGTTGATGGTAGAGACTACCTTCCATGGGAGCCTTAGTTTATAATCTCATTGTATGATGGTGCTCAAGCTGCAAGATTATCCTTTAGGCTCGGGAGTCCTAGTTAGCCTCGACATGGGTTTGCGTTTGAACTTAATGCTTATTAATCAATCTTGTTCTGGCCATTACCCACTGGACTCCTTCCCTTATATGCTACTCACAACAACATTATGGATTCTTAGTTAAGCTCTTTCTAGACTCCTTAAAATCAAATTTAGATTGTTGAGTCACCTTGTTTCTTTCACACTTGTTAAATGGATCTGAAAGAACATTTGTTAGGCACAAGTTTACCCATTTTTCAGACTGAATAGAGTAATTATAAAAACGGTATACTCTATTCTAATGACTAGAAGAGTTCTCCTCAGTTTAGTTTTACACTTTTTTGGGCTCAAGAGACTAAATTTATGAAAAAGGACACTAGAGTTTCAATCAAGCTCTTTTCAATCTCCTTAAAAATGAAAATATGGTCCATTGATATTGTTTCTTTCACACTCGTAAAATGGATTTGAAAGGACGTATTTTCAGTATAAGTTTAAACCTTTTCTAGATTGAATGGACTATTTATGAAAAAAGAATACTCTAGTCAAACATTGACTAGAAGAGTTCTCATTGATATTATTTTACTCTTTTTCGATCCCTAGAGACTAAACTTACGAAAAAGATCACCATGGGAGGTTTAATTCCTAAAGTTGAGTTGTAAATTCATTGCATTTTGACTGCTCGTGCTTTTAGGCCTAATGTTAGCTTCAACATGTTATTTTTGAACCAATTGATTATGCATTCCTATCAGTTCCCTTCCTTGCAATTTATGCCTTTGCGACTCGACACCTTATCCCTGGAGAAAACATTCACTGAGTGTCCTTATCCTACACATGCTTCCCTCGAATTAAGCATAGGTATGTTTCTTGTGCTATGGGACTAGTTTTCTTTCCCACGAAACTCGTTTCCACTATACTATAACATTCTTTTATTTTTGGGGGGGATTTTATAATATGAAAAAGACAAAAATAGATTAAAAAACTAAAAAGAATGGGGAAAAGCGTCTATCTCTTGTGTTGAAAGCAGTCTTTTCTCCATTGAACAAAGCACAATATTGAGTCAGTATCTCATCATTTTGGGTCTAGTATGGATTTAAGATAACTTTTTCTGGTTTTTGAGTTTTATCTTCCTTGGTTGGTTATTCTTCCAACCATATGGAGAATTTTTTTATGCCTCATGCATCACAAATGTATCCCAGTTTATATTCCATGATACCTAAGTCACATAATGTGTCGTTCTTATGTTCAATGGAAAGTTTCAACCTGATTCAACCATTCTACAATTAGTTTCTAACCTTGCAAGTCAACCTTCCCAAGTTATTCAAGTCAATCTCACCATCACAAGTATCTGTCTCTTCATCTGATTTCTTCCAAATATTTAGCCTTCTACCACCCCTTTTGTTTGATGATGAAGGATGGATTAATTCCTTCCTTCTAACAGATTTATTCATTTTGACTTCGACACATCTTGCTCTAGGATAGGGATCTAGAGTTATGTTTGGTACCTTGGGGCTTGCAGTCATAAGTGGAAGACTACCTCTCAATTGACAATGAGAATACATCAATGTCCCCTCATCGATCGATTCTACTAGGTGTTCAACATCATCTCATTTTTTCACACTTGTTATATTGTACAACGGTACCTTAATGCCCATTATCATAATCGGTGGGTTGTCTCGCATTTTTTAATGGTATACATCAATGAATGGTAATCAAATTATGTCTCATTATGTTTGACTTCGACTCATATATTCACATAGTGTAGACATGTATGATGATGGATCGTTGTGAATACCTTGGATGAAGTATGAGCACCATGTCTTTTGTGCTCCTTCTCAACCCATATGGTACCACCTCACAGACATTGGTACTTGCAGAGGATCAACTTGTTATTTCCCTTGGTTCTAGATAACCTATGTTCTTGATTTTGAGACATAGCTCCACTTTGTGTCTATTCATGGATATGATATACTTTGGCATGCATCCACTATGTATTTTTCATGGACATGCTTGCTACTTCATTTATATCACATGGATCCATTGTGTACTATTCATGGCCATGAACTATAGCTATATTTCACATATTCCATGGATTCGTAGTGTACTTGATTTCATGATCATGGTTATATCACTCTTGAGCATGGGTATTCCTGACTTGGGAAGATAATACACTTACTTGATTTGTGTTGATGTTTGTTGTTCTTGGATCAGTTGTTTAGGAAGCTTCAGGTTTACTTCAATGCATCCTCACCTCTCAGAGTTTATAATGTATTTCAGCCATTATTTTTCCCTTCCGACCTCACACATTAGGGGGGAACTATTATAGCACAAAATTCCACACCTATGCATTTGTTCCATGGCCTAACCCTTTCCCTTGGCTTGCTAGACAATTTCCCAACTTGCTTCATCCAAATTATCTAAAAAACATGTCTTTTTCACATATCTGCGGGCTCCTTTGATGAGAAAAGAGAACATCTAGAACTTGTCAGTGTGAAACCCATAGATTCCCTAAACAATAATGAAAAATAAAATAATTCCAAGTTTTCGGTTGGGCTCCTTTCCCAATGTTCCTATTCTCATCCAAAATGGATTCCAACTTCCCTAACCCCTTTGGGGAAGATATAATATCACCATTGAGGGATAGAATGAGGACAAGTCTTTTGGTGCAAGGTTATGTTATTGATATCTAGCAAGCTTCATTATTCCTTTTATCCTCTGAGTAGCATCCCCTAACGTAGAAACTCCTTTTCCAATGTTTCTTCCTTCTTATATAGTCATAAGGTATCTCCTTATACTTATTGGGTTATCCAAGGAAGAGCCTCATCACTGAGTATATGCTTGAAGGATCTGTGGAGGAACCCGGGTAGTTGGCTCCAAAGAAGTTCCAGAAGTGAGTCAGGTGGTAACTAACTTTGAAATTTGGTGTTAATATAAGAGTTCTCTTTCCCTCCAATTTTGTTTTCATTGCAATATTGCATATTATCACTTTTCATACTTGCTTTGGATATAAGACATGATATATATGCTACTTGATTATGTAACTACCTTGTTGCAACATTTTTCTTGATTTCATTTTGAAGGCTTGTTCTGGTAAAGGTTAGGAGTGCTTCGAGAATCAGGAGCAGGGATCGACATCGAACAAAGGGTTTAAGGTGCACACTTTCTCCTTCTTTCTTCCCCTACTCTCTCCTAGCAAAAAGTAGTTATTTTTCAGTTTACACATTTGTTTGGGAGAGAATATTTAAACCTTCTCAATCCAGTTTCGATCTACTGTAACTTGACCCAAAGTCACGAGGGAAATATCCCATCAACACCTATATTAGTCTTTGGTAATCCTAAAACGAAATCCATACTCACATCTTCCCAAGGTGAGTCTTGGGTATAATTAATGGTATATATTAACATGTATTTTGGCTTCTCCCTCTAAATAATTGAAAAATCCTATAATTCAATAAAATTCTTCACTTCCTTTCCAATACTTGGCCAAAAATATGTTTTGTGCACCAATGATTTGGTTTTGTTCATTCCAAAGTGACCAACCAAACCTTCACTATGAAAATCTATGAAGAAGTTTTATCTCAATGAAATTCTAAGTTCACAACCTTTTATTCTTGAATAATTATCATTTTATAATGTGAAAATCTAAGAATAATGTTCCACTCATACACCATGGTTAATTGGAAGTTCTCCATGCCTCTACGAAATCTGCACCATCCTCATAGAAATTATTCATATTATCCGAGCCAAAAATATCAAGAACCATAATATTCAACAACAATACTCTTCTACTTAATGCATAAACAACCTTAGTAAACTTGTCAAATATGTGCTTAAAACAAATGCATAGCTCTAAAAAACAATTATACCTACTTCAAATGTTTTTAATTTAACTTACTTTAAACTTTCATACACTGAATTCAAATGTTTTTAGTTTAACTGACTTTAAGCTTTCATATACTAAATTCAAATGTTTTTCATTTAACTTACTTTAACCTTTCATATACCGAATGGATGAATGATTAGTATATAACAAAAGAAATTGTATTTAACATATAATTTCTCCATTTCTTTAGTGTGTCAAATATTGCACAAAACTCTTCACCATAAACATAATACTTGATTTTTTCTTCATTCAATTTCTCACTTAAAAAAAAGCAATAGGTTTATCTTTTTAGCTTATAAATACTCCAATTGTTGAACTAGTTATGTCATAATCAAATTTAAAAATTTATAGAATTCTTATAATGTTAATATAAATTGTTTATTAACATTTTTCTTCAAAACCTTAAAATTTCTTTCTATTAAAAATTATCATTCTCAAAACCTCAAAATTTCTTTCTATTAAAAATTATCTTTCCCATACATTCAATTAAAGAAACAAATATTCCATAATTCTATTTTATAAACTTATTATAAACTCTAACTAATTCCTAGAAACTTTAGATATTAAAAGTGATTCTAAGTACATGCAATTCTACAATAGATTTTCACATGCAATCAATTAAGGAAGTAAACAAATCCATGATTTTATTTTATAAACTCTAACCCATCCATGGAAACTTTGCATATTAAAAGTAATTCTAAGTACATGCCATTCTACAATAATAGCTCTTACCATTTTAGGATCCATTTTTAAACCTTATTTGGAAATGAGAAAACCCAAGTACATCAACTCCTTTTATAAAAATGCACATTTCTTTAAACTTTCTAATCTTTAGTGTTTTCAACACCTTATCCAATTGAAGCTAATCGTTTTCTTTGTTCCTAATAAATATCCTTTTATTTGTTCCTACTAAATATCAAAATATTATAGAGATATAAAAAAAATCGAAGAAAAGGTTTAAAACATCAATCATTATGCTAATGAATGTACTATGTGATTTGATTAATCCAAAAGGCAACCATCCTTTGTTTTTAAATGTTGTCTTCCACTTGTCTCCTTTTATTCTAATTTGATGATATCAACCTTTCAAATCTATATTATCAAAATAAAAATACCTTGACCCACTTAAATTTATATTATAAAAATAAAAATACCTTTAGGTAAACGAAATCTATACTTTAAATTTAATAATATGAATATCTCTTTATTCAATACACATTCTAAATTGTTGACCTTTCTTGGGTGTTGGTACTATATACACAATACACGGAATTTTCTCTAATTAAGCCCTCATTAACCAATTCATTCATGTACTTGTGTATTTACTTATGTTCTATGTACCATATTCATTCTATGATGCAAGTATCAAGTTTATTTGATAAATTCATCTCATGGGAGGCATACCAACATGCATATAATTTAATATTATCTTTTTAATATATCCAACAAGTTTTGATATTTGGATGGTATATATATATATATATATGTTTTCTTTATTTTCATGGAATTTTTTTGGAGACGGAAATAGAGGTAAGGAAAAATTTTATTTTTATTTTTTTTGGAAATTCTTTGAAAATAGAGATAAGAAAAAAATTTGAATTTTTTCCTTGTGTAAATTTTTTCGCTAAACAAAACATAATTTTATTATTGTTATTGACTTTTATTGTATTTGATTTGTAATTTTTTTCTCTAAACAAAACATAATTTTATTATTGTTATTAACTTTTATTGTATTTCATTTTTATTGTATTTCATTTTTCTTAAAGAATAATATGAACAAATTTCCATCCTTTTCAAATTCCTAAGTGTTTTTCATACCGTCGTGAAAGAATTATTTATTATATAGCTAAGTTGTACCTAATAAAACATGGAATCAATCCATATCAATAATATCACATAACACCTATTATTTATAACCATCTACTTGAAAATTCAACATAAATTATTTTGAT